>UYYF01004613.1:22042-49866 GCA_900618365.1 Thelazia callipaeda
CAGGCGCTGAAGGTCCAGAAGGGCCCCCTGGACCACCCGGTGAACCAGGAGCAGATGCACCAAATGAACCACTTAAACCAGGAGAGCCTGGACCTCAGGGTGAGCATTTCTTTTCATGCTGTCATTTTTAAAAAAACTCGTGATTTTTAGTTTTTCCATATTTATGCATACATTACCTAAGCTAGAAGTACTAATTCTCTTTTACAGAGCAATATTCACTAATTTTATCAGCAATTAAAGTAATAATTATAATTTATTCGAACTCATTTTGATAAGAGTTTTCTTTCATGTAATAAATAGTTATAAGTCAGTTAGTTATAAGTGAATTCAATATCAAAAAGCCAGAGCACTCATATTTTTAGATAAGCCAAGATGCAATTCATTACATATTTATTATATAGTTCCTGACTAAGCACAAACTTTTCTAGGTGAGCCAGGACCTGTAGGAGCACCAGGACCAGCAGGAGAACCAGGTCATGAGGGACCACAAGGACTTCCAGGACCTAAAGGAAAGCCTGGTGCTGATGGCAAACCAGGCAGAGATGGAAGTCCAGGTCCTCGAGGTCCACCTGGTCAACCTGGCCCACCTGGTGAAAAAGGTATCTGTCCAAAATACTGTGCTATTGATGGCGGTATTTTCTTTGAAGATGGTACACGTCGTTAATTTCTGTCGTTTATATTTATGTAAATATAATTTTTGATAAAATGATCGATACTTATTCGTATTACTACATGGTATTTTGAGCAAATTAATTTTGCACCATCAATGCATTCTAATCATAAATAAAGTCCCCACAAAAATATTTAATATCTTTTTTTTATTATTGAGAATTTCAAAAAGTGTAAAGGCGTTCTTTAAAAAATACGCATTATAGGGTATTTGAGTTATTCGAAATACATACGTATACAAATGAAATTGAAAAATAGAACAAAATATAACGCATTATGTTTTGTTAGTAATATAGATTATTGGTGAATTTTGAGAGATTAGCAAAAATATTAACTCCATAAAATTTGCTTTTTTACTGCAAGGTTTTTGTATTATTATTACGAAAAATAGAACAGCAAAAGTGGTATGTGTTAAAATTAAGCTAATAATTAACAATACATATGATGAGAGATGAAAATACAATTACATCATGCAGCTTGCAACATTTACGGTACTAAATCGTTCTTCATAACAAGAAATATACTTTGTTGCAATTTCAAAAACAAAAATTGAAAATTTATAAAGATGACAAAATATTTTTGCAAGACGTAGAAAATCTGAAATTCAATATATTATAAGTTATTAAACTATTACAGCGAATGTACTTTGGCGTCTCTTAGCAAATGAGTAAAAAAATTTTAGTTCATAACTTGAAGGAAATTTTTATTAATTGATAACAAGAATTTAATAAGGTTTCAGCCAGCATTAAACTTCATGATATTCTTATCAGAATATCATTAATGGAGTTTTGTTGTAGAAGAATTGAAAGTCAGATGTAAACGTTTCAAATATAGTAAAGAAAAAATTTGATTTTCTAGCATTAAAGTTATCTTTTGAAACAGATAATACCTTCAAAAATATAATCATAATAATTTTAATTTGTTAATATGTTACATCCTGTCCTCCATAAAGTTGCAATTTTTCTATTCAGTAATAAATAGTGTGATAAACCTTACGCATTTTCTGATCACTCATCAAATTTATGAAGAATTAGGGAAAATTAAAGAGATGGTTGATGAATTGTGATAGTTTTTAGAATTTAGTAACTTGTTTATAGCGTATTTGTCTCTTTCTTCTTCTCATAAATTATCACGTATTGCAATTTGATTTCAATAACATTTCTATATCGTATTAATGACATTTTTACTTCTTTCGGTTATTTGATAATGAATAGTTTAATTTATATGGACTCTTGAATATATTCTGTTCTTATTTCAATTAATTTATTATGTGTAATCTTGAAGTAAAGCTTAAGAATTAAGGTTTTTATTTTATTTTTATACAAAACATGGAGAATAAACTTTAATTAATTTCTGTCGGCAATTATAAATAAACTAATTTTTTAATTTGTAAAATTGTTTCCTAAAATATTTTTCTAGATAAGCAAACATTAATAATAACAGCAATAATAGTAATAAAGACTTATTTTAGTGCTTCAATCATTTTCCTATTTAATAAACGATAAAATTTTCTCATAAGTAACACTTAGTTGCGTTAAAACTGCAGTAAAAATCTGACAATGATATTAATTCAAGAAATTTACCGTAAATTTTATTCCGCATACTTAATGCTCGATATTTAAAATCCTTCCGTCCATCCAACTATACTAGACTGCATTTTAAAATTTGGTATTTTAATAAAATTTATATTTCAGTTCTAAATTATTGCTATGCATCAATGGCATTTCCTCATTTTACTGTACATAGAAGCTAAAGCCCAAACTACGGTATTTTATGATTTACTGTTAATTTGTAGAGAACTTAAATAATAGCTTTTAATGATTTGTTGATAAAGAAATAAAATTTTTAACTTAAATCTAATAAGTTGTAGTATTCATTATCGAAAATGCAACCCCCCTTGTAATATGTTTTATTAAATTGTTGCATACTTTATTCTACTTCAGTTAACTATCATATTAATATTCGTACACTTACAATTACCTCAAAATCACACTACATGTTTACTAATAGATTTTCG
The DNA here is from genome assembly GCA_900618365.1 of Thelazia callipaeda. NCBI lineage: Eukaryota > Metazoa > Nematoda > Chromadorea > Rhabditida > Thelaziidae > Thelazia > Thelazia callipaeda. The sequence continues at coordinate 24,729 of UYYF01004613.1, forward strand.
ACTTTTTTTAAAAATAAAACAAATAACTTAAAGTCCACACATTTTTTTCATTTTATTTAAATTAAATTTGTTATAAATGATACTAAAAGACTAAATTTTTATTTAATGCAAACAAAAAACAAACTTTTTATTTAATTTTTGTACAAAATATAATGATATATTTTGCAATTAAAGACTTTTAGGAAAAGGCAAAACAACAAAATAATGTTATGAATACAACAACTACTCCTTTACTAATGAAATTTTTTGGGTAAGCGTTTAAAGCAATCATAATTATGTTCAGTAATTACTGTAATGTAGTACTGCTAGCTTGAAAGCTTACTTATTTTTAGGGCAGTACCAATTCAGTCATCAAATGATGATGTTAATGCATATTGCCGAAATGGAGGAATTATGGCTGGACATCACTGCATTTGTCCATATCCATACACTGGTAAACGATGCTTGGATTTTGCTTGCGGTATCTCTTAATATCAAAATAATTATTTTATATTTATGAAGACTGATTGCATCAAACAAATATGTATTATCAATACAATGTGATCAATCATAGTTGATTTTTTTGCGATCTAATAACAGCTCATTTCACTACAGCTCATGGTATATCAGTAGGAATACGGTATGATCCTGATAGCTTATTTTTTAATAAACCTTGCATTTGTGATGAAGATTGGAGTGGCGATTTGTGCGATATATCAAGAGCAAATCAAGTAAAAGTTTTTTCACAATTTTTTGAGCACAAAATTTACTTTACTCAATTATTATTTAATACATCAGTCATACTTTTAATTCAGTTGAAGTTTTTTATCATAAATGATATATGAAAACATCATAGCGAGAAAATTGTGACACTATGTTGTCACAAAATTTAAATATTCATAGAAATTTAAAATGTTTAGCATACTTCATCCATCAAAATTTCTACGTAATTTTTTGAACAACGAAAGAATTGATGATTTGAAATCAATCTTTATCGTATTTTAATATATGAACTTTTCCTGTTAAATGCAGTAATAATTCTTGAAGTTGTAATTATTTCGTCTTATTAGCAATGAAAATGTAAAATAAATAAAAATTAATGCAGTAAACAATTATTTGATTTTCTTCTTGCTAACAAAACTCAAATTTTAATTAAAATTCGGCAATTCTATCTCACCATTATTTAGACATTATTTACTTCTTGTCTGCTTCGTTTTTCGGTTATTACTAATATTATCAAAATGCTACATTTTTTGCGCATCAACGTTAAATACTAATAATTAATCACGTTTCGCTTGTAATCAAATCATCGTGACATTTTCTTACATATATTAAGATTAGATTTAAGTTTCATGATATAGAAAATACATGTACATTTTATAACCTTAAGGCTTTTAATTAAAAATATACTTTTAACCATAATCCACAAAAAATTAAGAAAATAATTTGAATAAGACTATCATTTTTATTATGAATCAATCGTAAGGAAAGTTTAAAGACTTGGTTATTTTAGTGCAACGATCGTGGTGAACTCAGAAACGGTCAGTGTTATTGTATCGAGCACTTTTTTGGCCCACAATGTCAATATGTTAGTCGTTGTGACCATGGAAAGCGAAAACATGGAAGGTCCTTCATTAAACTACTTTTTATTAAAATTCATATATATTTTGCAGCTTTGAAACTAACTTATATCATTTCAAAAAGACAACTTAAACATTATTTACAATTGCAGATGTATATGTGATACAGGATGGAAAGGTGATTACTGTCAAGATATTGTTTGCCAACATGGTTATCCAGGTAATAATAACGTGTTTGCAAACATAGCAAAATGTTCGCATACATAAAGAGTTTCATACTTCTCAAAAAATGAAAACTTCTAATTTCGGAAAAAAAAGAAAGAAAAAACAGAAACGTTTGTTTACATAAATCAGAACAGAAAAACTATATGATGAAAAATGTATTTAACAAAATTATACTAGCTGCTTTTCTGTAAAAGCTGATAAAAGTTAGATGCCGAAAACAAAAGCGGATCATGTGTTTGTCCTGCTCGATTCACTGGAACTCATTGCGACCGTTGTTCTCAGAAAGGGCCTAAAATTAGGCCCTATCCAGAATGTAATATTGATATACTTAAAAGTAAAGCTCGACTACAACGTCAAGAAGCAGAAACACAGGTATCATTCCTCAACTCTAGACATTTTGGAATGAAATGACTGCCTACAGTGTCCATACTAATGTTCTACAATTTTCAATTTTGGTAACAATATATGTTAAAATATTATTTAAAGTTTCGATTACGACTAATAATTATGGGAGTTGCGATCTGTTTACTATTGTTCCTGGCACTTATTATGATATTTGTAAATCGACGCAGAATTCATAAAAGAAAACATTCCGTGACCGAGAATATTCGACAACGTGAATTCGAAATCCGGAAAGCGATTCTTGAAAGAGCAGCTCTATCGACAGAGAATTTAGTTGCACAACGGTAGATGTCAATTCAAAAGTCAACAGAAACCTTAATTCTTCTGATTTCATAACTTTGCTTAATTACATGTTTCTTTCTTTCACTAGCTATATTTTTTTAGGATGGAAAAGTTAGAAGGAGAGCACGCAGATCAGAAAGAAGCACCGCTTGAGTCATAATATCCAAAACAATTTTTGCAAGATCTCCAAATTCCCATGCAAACAGTCGTTAATTGCATGGGGCCTACACTGATAAGATTTTTTACCAATAGTGATTTGCACAATTTTGGTAAGTCCTCTACTCCTGTATTAGCACTGTGTGATATTTTTTATATAAATCCTTTTATGCAAAATTAATCCCATACAGTTCAACAACTTCCACTCAGTACAATATTAACGTTAGCCCACAACTAAAATGAAACGGATTCCATAATTTACTGAATATCATGCTTCCACATGAAATAACCGCTCCTTTAAAGTTTGATCAATCTGTGCCCATGGTAATGATTTAATTTTCAATCATCAATAAAAAGTCAAAAAGTCACTTACAATACGTTTCAAATAAAAGATGGCTACTGATATCACCAAAAAATCCACAACATGATGTATTGACCATGTGAAAAACTACTTCAGTTTCCTAAAACATTTAGTATTAAAGTAAATTTGCATACAGGTTTGAACATGGCATGAGACCAGGACTTTATAATTCACAATAAAAAAATCTTCATTATGAACTAACATACTAACAAGACATGAAAATTATCATCTGAATGGATGTTCAAACTGCCGAAAAATGAGCGTAATGAATATGAAAACAATTAATTTGGACTTACAAGGCATAATTTAAATCAAACCTTTTTTAAATACAGCACCATTATAGTAACAAAACAAAAGAAAGCGAGAATCATCAAAGAATGGACTATTTTTAAATTCTCAAGATCAAAAAATTAAAATATGTGACATTTTAAAAACAATCGACTTTTAGAAAAAATTTATAAAGTCAAGGTTATTTGCTATAAATTTTTCTTGCTTGCTTCTCAATGGTAATTAACCAAGAATGCTTGATACATATAATCCGACAACTTCAAGTGCATGAGCAATGCTACTCGGATCTTGTACGCTATAGGTCTTGTAGAAATCCATAGTCATCAAAACTTTATATTTAGGCCGTTCTTCTTTGCCTTTGATTAAGCTGAAGATGATATTGCACATAAATAACTGCACCTTAATTTCAGACAGTAAAAATACTAGTAAAGAATTTTGTTCCAAATACTTGAAAAAATAAAAATGTTTGCATCACTAAAATTATTAATTTAACGATGCAATACCAGCTTTTTAATGATATCTTTTCAATTCACTGAATTCGAAATCTAGAAAAACAGCACTTACCAATGATTGACGAATGTAACTAAACATGCAGAATATATTCCAGGTGCCATAACAGGCGGTTCACCATTAACTACTTCTTGCAACTGTTGGAAAGGTGAATCCCATGTTGAAAACGGAAATCGTCCAGTTGATATTTCAAACTGTAAATATGATGAATGAAACACTAGTTCTATTAAGCAGTAAACTCAACAAATCATATAATAATAAAGAAAAAGGCATATATTTGCAACTCACTAAGGTTATCCCCAACGACCAAACATCAGACCGGACATCATATGGTTCATTAGACTGAAGTCGTTCAGGCTACAACACAGAAGGGGTAAAATTAAAAGCAAGCAATTAAACCAATTTTTACAGCTTTAAATGAAGTTTTCACAAGAGCATTGAAATAACAGTTTAGGAACCAGATACAAATGATGCAAAAACAAACCGCCATATATGGCCTGCAACCTGCATCTTGAGTTTTCGCTAAAGAATCAATCAGCTGACCCGCAATACCAAAGTCACACAATTTTATATGCCCACTTCGATCGAGCAAAATGTTAGACGGCTTAACATCTGCAATAAAAACAATTTTGGCGGTTTATTTGAATTTTAATATGGTTAAAAATACGAAAATTCTGAAACATTTTAAAATGAATGGGAGATTTACCCCGGTGAATTATTTGCAAATATTCTTTGAGATAGTTAAGGGCATTCAGTGTCTGAAATGAAGAGCATAAATTATTTTCAAAAATTTTAGATTGCATAAAATGTTAGTACTTTCTTCAATCAATTATAATTCATCGAAATCTACAAGAAAATAAATTTCAACAGTACATCTCAGATGACTTAAACATACTGAAACAGCAATATATCCGATTACATCTTCAGGAATGTATTTGCCCTTCTCATAAACTAATTTGTACAGATTTTCCAAGCAAATATCCATCAGTTCCATACATATCCAACAGTCACCCTTTAAAAATTATGAACTTCAATTTCAATGAACCTCAATGTGTGTTAAAAAAGTAATAAGAAAAAATAAAAATAACAGAACGTTTATCAACCTCAGTAAAAATCGCGCCGTAAAAGCGAACAATATTTTCACACTGACTCGTCATGATTGCTTCTAGTTCAATAAGCAGTCGTTTTTGTTCAGTTGGATTAACAGTACTTGATCGAATTCGCTATAAAACAAAGTCAATGTATCGTGGAATTATTAAAAGCCGAAACTGCATAGAGATTTCAGAATACAATTTAAAAATATAAACAAAAGTGCTCACTTTAACTGCCAAGAGCATGCCAGATTTTAGATGAAGCATTCTGTTAACCATTCCAAAATTTCCACGGCCAATTTCGCCTTTATCAACAAGATCGTTGCAAGTAAAACTATATTCCTCATTATTTGAAAAACGTAACGTACCAGTAGAATGAGTTCGCAAATGAGCTCTAAAGTGAAGAAAAATTATTAAAAATTGTTCTAATTTAATACGTTACAGTTGTGCTTTCGTACTAATATCATCGCTTTTTAAAGATGATGCATATACCTGCACTAAGAAATATAACTGTAAACCACTTGTCAAATTGTAAACCCCTTTGACAACGCAAGTTTCCATCACTTTCAATCAATATGATCATCAATAAGCGCACAAAACAATTTAAAATAAATCGAAACTGCCATTCAGCGTCAAGCTAAACAACTGAGATATAGTCACTTAATTACTAGTGAAATAAAATTATATGATTTTGAATTGTTTCACTTTGTCAATATATGTAAAGCAACTCCTTAGAAATCTTCTCTAAAGTAAAGTAGATTCTTTACTATGCCCAATATGACTGACAATTTTTAAATATCAACTCACAACTGTGGTGATGTTTCAACGTCAGGTAACGGTGGAAAATCGAGCTTAAGATTAGATCGTCCAATACCTAGTGATTTCGGTCGTTGAGACATGACTCTACGGTTTTAATATTTGATCCATATGTCACAATTCAACTGGAAAAACAATAATATCTACAATTAACACCATTATAAAGTATACTTCCGATCACTGTGAGTACAACTATTAAGTAAAAAAGATAAGAATAAGTAGTACTATTTCTTAGATTATACTTTTAAATACAAAAAAATAGATCAGTTATTACAGAAACATTGAAAAACTATCGGATATAAAAAATCTTCAACAGTAAAATATGAATGAGTACGCAATATAAGATGATGAACAATTTCCAACCAGACTTTATCTACCAGCCATAGATGTAATTATCGGGCATTTACAGCTTGGTAAAAGATGGCTCAGGCACTTTTTGCAACATAGTATAATTATGTTGCAATCTTCCTACATTCTCATTGTAGTCTATTTCCGAATTGTGTGACGTTGTGTATTTATCCACTTGTGAGTTAGAATCTTGTTAAGGTATCTAGAATGAAATGCAGATACTTCAGTATGACAGGGAGGTTTCTCCAAGAATTTTAGCAGCTGCCGTATATTTTTTGTATTGTTTGGAAGTTCACTTCTTAATTTAAAATTTGCATTCTTTATTAGCATTGTTTGTGATTGTTTTTTAACTTTTTATAACAATTAGTAGTTAGATGTTTGATAAAAGTGTGGTTTATTTCACTTTAGTTATCATTTACTTACGGTCAAAAAGTGTTTTCAGGGAGTTTCGTATTCAAATAATGTCTGTGTTTCATGATGAAGTTGAAATTGAAGATTTTGAGTATGACGAAGCAGCTGAATTATATTTCTATCCATGTCCATGTGGTGACCGATTTGAAATCACAAAGTCAGTTTAAGAAACAAACAAACAGTACTTCAACATACATGTTGTATTTTTTGTTCTTTTTTGTTCCCTTTTTTTCTTAAAATTAGCCGTTCTTTATAATAATATGAGAATCATATATGTAGTAATGAAGTTAAATTAGTTCGAGAGTTCTTTGTGGGATTTAAGATATCTAGTCATTCTCAAAGTTGAATGAAGTAGTGTAATAATTTGTGCATTTCTAAAATACTACAAGAATTTCAAGTTTTTTTCAGTTCACTTCATGAAGTTATTCATGTAGAATAATAAAATAGTTAATAAAATACTTTAGAAGTTTTTTTGAAAGAACCAAAATCTTCGACCGAAAATTACTGTCTTATTTATTGTTTTTAATTGTTTACTTTCATTTTTCTGCAGGGAGATGCTAGAGGCTGGTGAAGACGTTGCTACATGTCCCAGTTGCTCTTTGATTATTCGGGTAATCTATGATCCTGATTGTTTCATCAATTTGGAAGACGTATCGTTTCCTGTCAAGGAAAAGCATCAATTCACAACTGTATAAGATTTGAAGAAAATATTTTTGTAAAAGATTTAATACGAACTACTGGAATTGAGATATAAAATTGAATATAGCGGTTTTGTCCCTTAGTTCAGGTACTGAATTATTCTGGTTTTTTCCGTCTCTCTATTGATAATTACATGAAGCAGTTTAGTTCTAGTGCTGGTTATTTCGAATTATATTTGCCGATTTACTAAAACTTCATCTTTTGAATTCCTTGTTAATAATTTTTGTGTTATAGTGATAAATTTAGACAAATTTGTGTATTAAAGATGTAGTAATTCCTATTTATTTAAAGTTTTTTCGGTATTGCTCTTACATAAAGAATAATTTGAAGTTACGTCCTTAAAAAACTTTGCAATGTAAAATACTTGCCTATCCACTCTGGTAGAGGAATAATTTTATCGCTCTTGATTACTTGGCAGGACTCGGATTTATTTCATTTTTATAACTTTTGTGGATTGTTGTTATGACTTTCAGTTATGTTTATCTTCGGAACAAATATTGCAAGCTTTTGGTATTTAAGTATAAACAAACTTCTTACGCCGATTTATTCATTAAATTTAAATTGATGTTTTCTGCATATTTTCTTAAATAGTTGGACATCTTTTTGACTATAATAGTATTTTTTTTCTTTAGGCAGTAAGTCATTACAATCATTTAAAATAAATAGTGCAAAATTGTGGCGTTAGTGTGAATTGCAACGAATTCCAGAATTTTTGGTTTTCATGACGGACTTTCTATTTTTGAAACCTTTATTTTTCCGAAATGAAATTTATCCCGTACTTGATGCAATGTACTTTCGAATTCTCAATTAAATAAAATAAGTGAATGTTTTTAAATGATTTTTTTCCATATTTGGAGTTGTATTCTGGTGTTTAGAAATTTTTAGGAAATAAATTTTGGTTATTACGGATATCCGAAACTTGAATTGATAATAGTGTTGAGGTGAGAGTAAAAGCATACATGTGGGGCTTTGTTGTCTTTTGTGTTTTCCTGAAACAAAAGAAAAGTTATGTAGTGGAGTTGCTGGAAGATATCAGAACGTTTTTGAAAATAGATATTCAGTGACTTATGTGTTGATTAGCTAGTAGTTTTTCATTTTTTCATCCTAAAATTATTTGATTATGAATATAGACCACTCCTAATTTGAAGCATTTTAACTCTCTATCTTACTTTGCGTACTGTAAAAGTGAACTTGAACTTGGGTGAAACTTGATTTATTTTTTCACAACAAATACTTCAACTTGAACAGATTGCGATTTGTAGTTTATTTTTCAATGTAAGTTTACGTGTAGAAAGTTTTAACCATTATTTTATTTGTTAAGCACAGATGTTAGCCTGTGTTCTTCATGTTGTTCAGTATTATTCTGTTTTGATGAGTCAAGTTAAGAAAATTTTCAAGGGATTGAAATATAGCATCGCGCAGTTTCACTCGAAAAGGTACGACTTTTAAATATATTCACAAATTATGATTACTTATTGCATAGGGTGATCTGTCTAAAGTTATTAACGATATTTTTGTTGTGCGGATTTCACTTTTCTACTGTTGAAAGACTGACAAATGATTTCTTTAACCTGCAGAATTAAAAGTCAGCTTGTTTAAATTTTACTCTCTGATTCGTAGTCATTTTTCAAATATATATAGTGAGATTATTTGTGTTAGAAGAATTTACTAATAGATATGATTCAAAGAAATCCAGTCTTTAAAATAAACCATAAAGGATAGAAAGAGTGGGAAATGCGCTCTTATTTGAATGCAAATTATTCACTTGTTCACTTGTGCATGCATTTTGGTTACTTTAACGTCCAATGCAAATATTTTTTCAAATTCACGTTACTACACATATTGTAATGAAAGTAATAGAAGTGGAGTTAATTTTCAAATTTTTCGTAAATCTGGCTAATTTAAATTTGTTTCTACTAACATCACAACAAGATTAGGTAAGAGTTTATTCAGACTAAACTTTCCATTATGTCATTATCAAAGTATTTGTTTTTGATGAGGATATAAGACAGTTTGCTTTTATTATTTGAAATACATTCTAGAACTATTCATAATTGTTTACTGACAAGTAATTGCAATATGCTATATCCATTCTCAGTCGTGCAAACAAATATGTTATCCTGCATTAACTCTTCTGCAATTAAAGTTAAAATAATTTTGAATTTTTGTTTGTTTGTTAGTTTTCACTTTTTTTTAAAATTTTAATCAAATACCTTTGAACAAGAAAGTGGCATAGTTGTATATATTTTAGTGGCATGAAAGCGGTTGCATACCAGTTTTTGCTGATCTAATTATATTTTCTCCAGCAATGTGTGTATTATTTTTTTGTCTAATGCATCATTTAATAAACAGGAAGACTAACCGTTTATGCAAATACAACAGACATTCATTTATATCTTACATAAATGAAATTTAGTCATTTTCATACCGTCTGAGTAATCATTGTAAAAGTTTCGACAGTTGTAAAATTTCAACTTTGCAACTAAATGCAAAAAAAAGGAGAGTTCACATTTTGTTTGCATATTTCAATTCAATCTTTTTTGACAATGTTCAGATATAATGTTTGATGACCTAACAGTTAAATTTTTATTCGTAATAAGTTTAAGAATTTTAATCCAAATATGATTATCAATATTGTTTCTATGGAAGAGATCGTTCAAATCATGCAGCAGATGTACTGAGGAATTCATATCGACTTGTTCATGAAAACAATTTACATAATAAAACAAGTTACATAAACAGGCATTGAATAAATTCAGTGATCACTTTGTACAATTTGTGAACTATTTTTAAAATTTAAATAGTTTCTACCGAAACAGAAAACAGTTATTCGAAATTTTTCGTTACTGAAAGGACTAAACTTCTTTGGGAAATTTTAATAAGTAAAACGGTTAATGAACTGAATATATTCATTGTAATTATCTCAATCAGATTTGTTACTAATCTACATTTGGTTAAGTCTGCGAATTTCAAATAATATACAACATCAAGGATGTTCATTATGATTCCGTCAATTAATCGGTGACGTTAAAGAATGGTAAATAGTGATGGTTCCAACTACTGCATTATTATCATTCATTAACTGCTTGCTTGTAATCTGGAATTTTTTTTATTTAGGAAAGTTTAAAAGAATGCTATCCGAAGCAAAAGCTTAATATAAATAATAAAGTTAAAAATTATATTTGGAATAGAGTTGCGAAGATTAATCAAAATGAAAACTCTAAAAAGCTGAAAATTTGGAAGTCAATTTTTCTGAGATATATTTTCAAAGAGGAGTTTCATTTAAAAGCCTAAAAACAAAGCAAACTTTCTATTAACTATCATTTGAAATATAAATATTGAATTAAAATTAAGTACTAACTTAATACAATCACAAAAGTAATCCAGTGAAAAAATAAATGCATTTTTAATACAGATTTGATGAAAAATCATTATGCAGTGTAATTAATTGCTAATAATTAGAAGCCTAGATTTGCTTACTTTTATTTAAAATTTCAAGGTGGTTTTAGTGAAATTAAAACTATTGTACAATTTAGCTTCTTTTCGAAGGAAAGTTTAACTTTACACGTTGAAAATCATAATAGCATTTTAAATTACGTTTAGTGTGAAAACGTTTAACACGAAAAATTTGATGTTAAAATAACTAGTTTCTGTCTAATTTGTTTAGGCCATTACTTCATTACTTAATATGATTTTTAAAGTGTTAGTCGAAGCATACCGAAAAATCTTATCTATCTTACTATTAATTACTTATGTTAAAATTTAAAGTGATGTCCAAAGTAAGTCACTGAGTTAGTGAAAATAAATTTCGTGAAATATAATGGATCTAATTGGATGAAGAAATTGTAAAAAAGAATACTTCTATGTTCAAAAAGTTAATTGCATTGTTTTATCAAGGACTTTGCATTATCACAGTAATATCAGAAAGTTAATGCATAGAAATTGATTGTAAAGAATATTATCAAGAAAACTCAAACTAAAAAATGTAGAAGCCAAAAAGAATAGTTTATGGAAGCTTGTGGGGAATGATAGTTCACAATTATATGGGAATAAGGATTTTTAATTCAAATTATAAGCATATTATCTTTGTGTGTATTACTGTCGTTATTTTACTTACATTTTCTGGCGTAAAATCAAAGTATTACAAATAAATTCATTTTATGCTTAAAATAATAATATAGTAAGCATTGATGTTCGTACAAAATACAAAATGTTTTGCATAGTTTATCATAAGATTTAGATTGAAATTTTGAATTTGGAATTTTGAACTTATTGCATTGGTAATACCTCTGTGTTTTTTTTCTATGAATATGCATAAAATATTCATTTTTCAAACTTTGATTACTTGAAATGAAGTAATTAATTTGAAGAATGAATAGTTCTTTTTATAAATAGTCTTAGTTTTTTTTTCTTTTTATATTTTGATATATTCATGGAAAAGTTGAAGATAACTAATTATTATACAGAGAGGTGCATTAAAGGAAACATTGTGAGTGGTAAAAATACGAGGAATTTTTTAGTAAAAAGAGGGGAACAGAGGAGGGATATGGGGTTACAACGAGATATCACGCAAGAAATATTGAAAAGAACGAAGAAGTGAAACCCGTTCTTGGTAGCCTTCTTTGCATTCATATATTTTATTTTTTTGCTGGTTATCTTTTCTTGTATCACATCAAGAAACTTTTACCAGTGAATAGCATCATCCTCAAATCAAATCATTAACTCTCATCTACAACTACAATATATATGGCTAGTCATCATCTTCTTGCATTGGTAATCTATAATATCCATTTATTTGCTAATATTTTTTTTAATTATTAGATTTTTAATATTATAATAAATATTTGATTTTAATATAATAACGAACTTTTTTTGTTATAGTTTTATAATGATAAGCATCGATTAAATGCTTATTCTAGCTCAATTCGTTCACTTTAATTTGTTTCACTTCTTCATGCTTATGAATGAAATTAGACTTTCATTAAAGCAAGACAGATACAAGTGCTAGTTACTCTCAGTTACAAGTTGAAGCAAAATTTAATTTAAATAGAAAATTGCTTTATAAATTCTATTTGGAACTACGAATTTATATTTCTCGAAGAGACATGATTATTTTTATTGTTAGTTTATTTTTATATTCCACTGAATTTCATTTACTAATCTTACAATAATAAGATTAACCAATTTCATTACGATAAAAAATTTTTGTAACACAATCATTTTGAATGACTTTTGCACATAATAAACACTTGCATTCCGATCACATGGTAAAATTAATTAACCCGTTATTATATATTAAATTTTAAAAAATTTGTTGTTTATTTTTGTAATTCTATTTTTTACACTTTAAACACTTTTATTTTAAAAATATTCATGAAAATCATTTTTTGGTATTTCAGTTGTTTCATAAATTTTTTTTGTCAGCTTTCTTCATCTAAATTTATTTTACATAATTTCAGGCATTGTAAATTTTATAATTGTCTAAGTGCTAATGAATTTAGTGCAATCTAATAAAATTTTTTAGCCATATCAGTATTCGTGAAAAAAAGCCAAATTTTTGAGTATAAACAACTCATTTTAGTTTATTGTTTTGTTTTGTTCATTGTGATTGTAGAAAAAATTTGAAATAATGAATAGGAAAATCGAGAATAATCAACAAGTGCTTTGAACTGGTTTCTAGTAAAACATGTAAAGAAAACTATTAACCAGTTTCTGTCTTCAAAATAAAGTTCATTTGTGCTTATCATCTATTTGAGAATTATTCAACTTTTACCATTTTTAAAATAAACAAAAAAAAGTTATTTTTGTAAAAAAATTTTGCAAAACTGCCAAAAATTCATTTTGATATTCAAAAAATTTTTAATTTAAAAAAACAGTATTTGCAGACAAAATTGCTATTTAAAAGGGTCAAGTTCATAAGCAAACCTTCAAGTGTATGATGTGATTAATTAGAGTAAGAAGAATAAGAATGAAATATTCATGATTTAGAAAATGTTGAGCATCAAAAATGTTTTTGACATATTTGTTAATGTCTGTTAAATAAAGAAATTTTCAACTGACAAATTAAATTTGTCACAATTTTTTTAATTTGCATTAAAATGAATAAACTTAAATAACCAATATTAAATCCGTATATGATTTTTGATACTTGACTTTCTGCTTTGCTATTTTTTCAATTTAGAAAGATATCTTCACATCTTGTTCTTAAATTTAATAGTTTTCAATTATTGTTAGTATTTTTGCATTCATAAAGATTTAAAGTTTTTGTTATCATTTTGTGAATGAGAACAATTTCACTTTTTCCTTAACTATTCAATATGTTATTAACAGTAACATTGCATTTATGTGTACATAAAATTTAAATTTAATATTTTCACTTACATACAAAGCTGCTGCTATCAACGTTCAATTTATTTTTTTCTCAATAGTCATTAATTCAAAATAAAAGATAACAAATATTAATTAAAATTCTTCATGGTTTGACAGCAAGTAATTTCTGAATACCATGCAAAAAAGTAAATGCATTCCTTCAATTCTTTCTAGAAAAAAGCGCAAATTTTCTTGCTCATTTCTACTTTATTCAATCAAAACGGTCATTTCTTCATGCAAAAAAATCAAATAAAGAACCTTATGACAGCTTCTATGTTGCAAATATTGTTTGGACATAATTCATCATTGATAATAATATAAAAAATCGTATATTTTAAATTACTATTTATAAAAACTGGATAAGATAGCTTAGAGGATATTGTGAGCTAAGATAGTCTATAAATATAATAAAGTAATTAATTTACTTTGTTTTGAAGTAGAAAGAAAAAGGAATCAATAGTAAAAATGTGAGTGTTAGAAAACGAACAAATATTGTGAGTTGGAGTATAATATTGACTTTGGGATTCTGATTTTTAAATAAATTTGATCTTATATTAATTTACTAATGATCTTCAATAGTTTGTACACCTATTCATGACTTTTTCTTCACTTGCAAAGACTAAAATCTACGTTCTAACATTGATATTTTTTGCAATTTCTTTGCTTAATTAAAAGTAATTTTGGCTAATTTTTCGAAGTGAAATTCGACAAATGATAATTGCTTTTCCCAAAGGTAACAATTACTAATCGTTTTTATGATTTATTTGGCTACTTCGATTTCCATTTACTTAACAAATGTTGAGTAGCTGCTGATTTTCAAAGATTCAAGCATACAATTAAGAATGATAACATTTAAGGTTTTACTTATCTGTGATTACATTTATCTAAATTTTTAAAATTAGTTTTAAAAAACAATAAAAGTTCAATTTCATCTATTTAATTTGTTACTTCAAATTTTATATTTTTAATTACTACTTATACATCATGTATAGTGAATGAAACAGTGATTCTAGACGTCGGGATTAATATCGCTCATATATGTGAAAACTCAGACTCCAATTTTCCCAGTTAGTTGCTATCTCAATGCTTTGATCATATTGGATCGCTCAGATTCTGTAAAGGGTGGATTTGATAGAAGCATAAATTTTGTCGTAAATATTTCTGATGAACTTAATATTGGACCCGATGCTCATCGAGTTAGTTCCGATCTTCTTACGTAATTTTTCTTGAAGCTTTTGATTAGTTTTGATTCAATATTTTGAAACATGAATAACATATAAACTATTTAGTTTTTTTCTTTCTCAAGAATTGCATATCATTTAAACTTTTTTTAAAGTTTAGGTAGCCATGATTGTATATTCCGGACTCACTTATCGTCGTCAAGTTTTCGATTGGAATTTTGCTAAAAACAATAGAGAGTTCAAAAAAATCGTGCTTGGTTTACGAGCCATTGGTGGTACAACAAATACAAAGTCAGCCACTGCCTTATTTTTTTCTTCACTAACATTTGAATAATAATTTTCGCTTGAAATTAAACTTATTTTTAAATAATGAAAGCAAAAATTGCTCTACCTTGTAGCAATTTGCAATAATTTTTATATGCGCTGTTTAAAAATAAGTTTAAAATGATTCACCATGAAATGAAGAGGCAATATGACTTTTTATTGCAGTTTTATTATTTGCAATAAAAAGTTAAAATGTCAAGTTTAAAATGGGATAAATTTTTTTTGGCGCGGTAATCTCAATTGCTATATCGAAGTTTATCTGTGAATTATTTTGATACCATTTAAAAAATATTAGAAATTAAGTAATAATTGATTGCATATCGCAGATCAATGATCATTTTATGCTAATTTCATGTTTGCTTGGGTTGAATAGATTTAAAAAGCTTTAGAAAAGATAAAAAGTGTATGCATTGTTTGTTTCTAGGAAAGCATTAGAAATAGGACTTGAATTGATGCAATCACGCAACAAATCAATTCCATCACTGATTATGGTTGTTACGGATGGCCGTAGTGCAGATGATCCAAAAGTTCCAGCTGAAGCATTACGACGGATTCCAAATACATGGGTTTTTGCTGCTGCGACTGGAAATCCTGAAGCCGTTAATAAGTATGATTTATTTGTCTAAAAACTCTTCTTTCTTAGACGGTACTGTGTATTGCATGTAGACAAAAAATAATAATTCTGATTTTCAAAACTGTTACAACTTTATTGATGTACTAAATATCACACAGGCCATAAGCCATATGTTAACAGAATATCATGGATAAATAAATGCTTACGTCATCTGCAAAATGAGTACAAATAAAATAAAATGAATTTTCAATAAATTAACCATACCTTAAAAATACAATCTTTATCTTACGGTAGCTTTTGATAAAATATGAAGTATCGTAATTGTCTTCAAGACATGAAGTGATTTCTGAATAAATAATCTAATTATAGAACTTTTTCTTTCTATTTTTAATTGCTTTCAATTAGCACTAATTTTTGCTCCACTTTTTCTTGCTATTCTTCATTGGTTTGGTTTTTGTGTGGAATAACATTTTTTAAAATTACTTTCCTAAAATATCTTAGTACACTTTACGATTGCAATTACTATTTGATAATTGTGTAATGAAAAACTGTGCTTTTGTAAATCGTTAATCGCAAGAAATTTGAGTAATAATTGGTGTAAAAGTGAAGAAAAACAGATTGTATTTCAGTAACACATTAAAGTCTTTGTCGAGTAATCATATTTAGTATTATTCAAAAATTCTTCCATTGCGCTTTGATGTTTATTAAGCAAACATTTTTTTAAAATTATGATTTCAAGTACTGATAAATATGTTTTTTCACGATTTATTCAAAAGCTTGGTTGCAATTGTTGTTAAATCAAAAAATTTGCTTTTAACTCATTTCATGATTAAAAATAGTTTACAAATAAATTTGTATGATAAAATCCTTGCGATTTTTTAACTAATAACAATAAAATACACAGTTACTAATAATTATTTTGATGTTATTTTATGATTCATAAACCTAAGAGTGAAATATGTTTCAGAAATGAATTACTTGCTATAACTGGAGATGTAGATCGAGTAATTTTACAAAGCGGTCGTGAATTAGCAGCTGATATTACACGTAAATTACTGCGTAAAGCACAGGAGCAATGCTTTACCACAACAACTACAACAACCACAACGACAACTACCACAACACTGACAACAACCACAACAAATCCTATTTCAGGTATTTTATTATTTTTTTCAAATGACAAGTAATAAACAGTTAATTGTCAATGAATGAGTACGATTCATTCAGTAATAAAAAACGATGTAAAGCAGACAGAAATGTAAATTATTACAAGATCAAGAACTTTCAAGAATGAAGTCTAATCAATATGATGGCATAATAATATGACCTACTATCAATATTATTTTTAAAATAATATTCAATTCATTGAGCACAATTCTGTGATAATTCTGACAACTGCAATTTTACAAAGTGCAATTGTCAGAATTAATTTTGAGAATAATGAAGTTGAAATTATTATTTTTAATCAAAAAACACATAATAATTTATTTTATTTTAACATTATTAACATGACACTTCTGAAATGTAACTGCACATTAAATATGAAATTTTCAGGTTGTGAACAAGATGTGGTACTTGTGATGGATTTGTCATCAACAACTAAACCAATTTATCGTAACTATTTAATGATGGCAGAGGAACTTGTTAATAAACTTCTTGTCGGTCAACGATTTAGTCGAGTAGCACTGATAACATTCAGCTCAGTTGGTAAAACAAGAACACAGTTCAACTTAAACAGGTCAAAATTTATATCATATTAACACAATGATATTTTCAAGGTTTCAAGAAATCATTAAGCTTTAGAATGAAAAGTATTTATTTGCTCATGAATGCTATTGAAATTACCATATTAGCAGGCTGAAGTTGTATATTAAAATCTGATTTTTGAGTTCAACACTCATTTGTTAACAGAATTTAGAAAAATACTTTCAAGTCAATATTTGTCTCAAAAAATTTTTCGCTAACAAAGCTACCAGTTAATAAAATATTCCTAATATGTAGATTTAATATTTTTTGTAAAATAGTAGCATAAATTTACTAGCGATGAGTTTTTAAAATTTGTATTAGAAGTAATCTAAAAAATATTAGACTAGTTAGAAAACAATGAAAATCAATCTGAAAAAAGTCGTCATATTAAAAACTTACCAGAAAACATTCAAATTTTTGAGATATAATTATAATTCATGCACTCAAAGATTGAATACCTATAAAATTTGCTAAAATTTATGTAACTGAAAAATTTATCGTAACATAAAATTCACCAGTTTGTTGTAATCCATCATTACTTCATGAATTTTAGATATTTCGATGCAAATCAAATTATAAATGTGATTAGAAAATTAGAATCATCCGGTGGTACTACAGCTGTTGGTTTGTTTTAACTTTTATAAAATGATTTCTATCTCTAAATGCATCACTTTCTTTCTATATCGTATGGTATTAATTGGAAATGGAAATGTTAATGGAATGAAATTAAAATATTCTATAAGTTTCCAAGTTTTAGTTGCATTTGACATTGCATTTTCTTTCAATTGTATCGTTTTAAAATTTAAAACTTTAATAAATTTTCTGTGGATAAAAGAACTTTAAAAAAGTTATTAGAGATTTTTGATGCCATGTCATAGGTGAGGGGATCAGACTAGGATTGAAGCAACAAGATAAACGCCATGGTGGCCGACCAATAAATATTGCAAAAAAAGTAATGTTAATATTTACGGATGGATGGAATAATAAAGGACCGAATGTGGAGGAAATGAAGCAGAATGCTAAGGGAGCCGGATTTGTTCTTTATACAATTGTTTATGAGGTTACTGTTATACGTTTTCTACATTTTCATTTGAACTTTTTGTGCATAAACATATCAAAAAATTAAAATAATGAGTTTATTTTTAATACAATAGTAAATACAATATGTATAAAAAAGAAATATGTAGTAATGATAAGTAATATTTTTTATTATTGTACATCACAGTAAATTATCGAAAAATTTTAATGCACAATGCCAGCAGATAAACATTTATGAAAATTCATGCTGCAAATACTATAAAATTGGATTACGAGTACAAATTATTTTGTAGGGTGATGGGAGAATTGATGAAAATAATCCAGGACTCAATCTTTATACCATTGAAACCGTAGCAGATAATCTAAAACATGTTTATAGTGAGCATAATTTCACACAACTTGTTAAGGAACTTCGCCGACGCAATTTGCCATGTATGTAGTGACTGCTTTCTAATTTTTTTATTTACTTATAACATTTCATCTATATTTGTTATCAATATCAAATACCGTAATATTCAACTTCATGTTATGCAGAGCTAGTTAATAACTTTCAAATTTCATATTTGAATATTACAATATTCATTACCATAAGATTTCACTTCATCGTAATCTTCAAACTTATTTCTAGCATGTTTAATGCAAGATTTAAAAAAATCTCAGAATTTAGAAATTGCAAATTTCAAAAAATGAAGAATTGCTCAGATTCGTTGAATTCATTATGCCTGAATGCTTCTAAAGGTAAACAATTAATTAAGTTTTGAGAATGCTACTTCATATCACGTAATTACGAATCTAGTCGACTAGACTTCTTGTCATGAAAATTTAATTTTGGCGACATAATTTCTGTTTATAGTCACTAACTATTGTGGTAAGTGAATATCACTTTACTGCCTACTAAGTGCTGACATATTCAAATATTGTTATACACATCCGAGAAACTCACAAATCCAACGATTTTTAGTAGCATAAACCATTCACTTTGCCAGTGATAAACAGTTTTGTACAGCTCTCTCATAAATAAGATTTGAGCTAAACTGAATCAAAGAAAAACCTTGAAGTTTCGTAATCCTAAAGGATCTTTATATCAATAACGGGTTATTGCATGTAAATAGATTGCCACTAGATGGACTCCAGATTTATCCTGTCAATTAACATAACAGTATATAGACCACAGATTGAATTATCAACACTCAGTTTTGCTCGTAGCAACAAGAGTCACATAGAATTAAGATCCATACTTATTTACGTGAATACTAATTACTAGAAAAACATTACATCCATCGATTCCACTGATGGCACTTCTGCTTTTCTCAGATACCAATGCAATAAATGTTAGCTCTGTAAATTTGTCCTGAATAATCACATAATTTATTACATAAAAATCATTAAACGAAACTAAACATGATGGCAACTTCTCACGAACTGATCTTTTCATAAGTAATTGAAATCAAGTCAAACTATATAATTTATTTCTTTTTCCTTCTTAAAGCAATTCGGAAATCGCAAGAAACCAAGACAACACTAAAATGCATTATTTTGCTATTGCAGTTTAATGGAAATAATAGTGCCGAAAGAGGCAATAAAATTAATCCCATAACTACACCTAACCCGAAATGAGGCAAAATAAAGCATAGACGAACAAGTCTAGTGCTGTCGCACAGAGCCCAAAAAGCAGATAACAGATTCCGCCTAATCAATTCATAACGACATAAGTGGATGACGAATGAAACAACAAAAATTATGGAAAAAAGTACAAAGCACTGACTGACGTAAACATTTCAGAACATCAACATTATGCGGCAATATATTGAAAGAATTATAAATAAAAGACAAAGGCGAGAGTTCACAAATCACGGAGAAAATTCAACTTGGCAGCACATTTGCTTTTGAGAGGGCAGGTGTTATTGCCTGAGTTCAGTCCCGCTTTGTTATACATAAATATTCATATTCAATGTAGTTGCTCATCTGATATACTCAAAATATCGGCTCACCAGAATAATTGGCATTCTTTCATATTTTTAAAATGAGTACGCGTTAGCAATGAGTCCATCTGGAAACAATAACCATACCATTTACGAGACGGACTCATCACAGATATGAATAAAATTAGGCCGTCATGTTTACAAAAAGCTTTCATAATTTAAATCTGCGCCACCAGGTAACCCATAGACATCACTAGCAACCTAATCAAACAGTAAAATGGCACTAGTTGTTAATAACATTTGAGGCTGAACTCAGGTTAAATGAAACTTGATAAAGAACTGTGTGCAGTCAGTACATGTGTGGTGTTAAACAGACGATGGATTTGCATTTGAAAAATTCTCATACACAAGTATTTGCTTTGATAATGGTAAGTAATGATAATCTCTCCCTTCCCAGACCCTAAAAGCAAAACAACAAGCCTTTCAAAACAAACATACAAAAACAAAGAGCATGCAATAATATCTAAAAGCGAAAAACAAATAGCCCTTAGCACTTTCTTTTAGATCATAACCAGGCCTGAAAGCACGTAATTTTATGTGCAACTGAACTCATTAATCACAATCTGCAAAATGAAAATGCGAGATCTGCCCCTAAAAATCGAAAAGCAATAAAAGTATTTGGTGATGGGTAGGTCTTACCATAATTAATTTCAGCACGCTGAAAATGCATCTGGCCCTTATCCTCACAAAAGATAACAAGCAAATACAAACAAACATTCACTATCTAAAGACAGCTAAAAACGACAGTATGATACTGCACAAACTGAAAGAAATACATTTTAGCAGCAACGTTACCAATAAGCAATAAAAAAGATATGATAAAAACAACAAAAGCTTTATATAAGATGATGAACAGTATAACAATCTAAGGACAAAATTTGAGAAGAGGCAAACAACACGTAATGAACAAAGAAGTTTCGTTTCTTGAGCGTTTTTCAAATGTTCTAAAGCAAATTACAAAAGAGTAAAACAAAAGGCCTTTTCTCACTTTCAAGTTATGAGAGCAACTTCGCTAGGCGCAGTCTACTCAGTACATCGTTCTTATCTTTTCTTTTTTCCAACTAATAGAGGATCTAAGAATGCAAGTGACTCACAAATTTTTGTCTAAAATTTACAGCAAGAACTATGCTATAGAACAGCTTACTGACTCCATCAATGGTTTCAAAATGATCGACTTCAACTAAATATTCATACCAAAGATTGGAATTGATATTGACGTAATTGACAGTATTAACATAATATGTTGATAAAGGTAAAGGGAAAGTGAGTCCAGAGCAATAATTGCGTGCAATTGTACTGACTGCACAGTTCACAATCAGAAGAACAAATAGTAAGTACTACGAGGAATATTTAAAGCACAAAAAATCGAAAAAAATTGGTTCAAGACTTAAAGAACGTTGTTCTTATAGCACATAGCTCTTTAAAGCAAAACTTGTAAGTATTAATTGAACTTCAAGGATGAAAAGGGAGGAAAAAACGCTGGAATGTTCAGGCATATAAATATATTTTACAAATGAAC
Source organism: Thelazia callipaeda (assembly GCA_900618365.1). NCBI lineage: Eukaryota > Metazoa > Nematoda > Chromadorea > Rhabditida > Thelaziidae > Thelazia > Thelazia callipaeda. Next base: position 46,610 of record UYYF01004613.1, read on the forward strand.
CAAAATTATGAAAGGTTCCAACTTTTAAAAGAAAACTCAAAAAGGACTATCATATGCAATATTTTGAAGCATGCAAAAAACCCCAACCATAATTTGATATTGGACAAAGAAGATACTATTTCAACCTCTAAACGAAACAATAATATAAGAATATCAAACTCTTCACCAGCTTCATTTCTGGCAATGTCAAACTTCACATACTGTTATAAAAGAGATCAAATGTTGTACAAAACTGGGAGCACAAATTACTACTTCCCGTGAAGGTGATATAAAAAAGAACAACTGTTTGTAAATATAACACCCGCGACTCTACGTTAACGCACACAAATTTTCATGAGAAAGCCTCAGGACGTCCGCTTAAGTCTGGCATTGCTAAGAATATTCTCACACATCCAAGTAGCCAAATATGCATATATTTCTTTACTGCTTCATGAAACGATGATTTTTTGCACTGACAGCACCGCAAACAGCAAAAATGTGAACAATCATTACTATTTACTCCTTAATCGACTTCAATAGTAGATTTCGAAGTGAAGACAATCAGAAAAACAAATCTGAAAACATATATCCACAGCCACATCCAAAAAGCTTTCTCATATTCACCGGCTAGCTTAATAGTATGATCCTGTTATTAACTGGGAAACAGAGATTAATCAAACAAATGTCGAAGCCGAATCCCTACCAGGTTTGTCGTTTGCAGTACTAACCAGCGTTTTATTCGGTACATACTGTCCTGCAAAAGATACATGTCTCGGCAAAGTGAAAAATCAAGGCTATAAGAAAGATAAAATCTAAAATGCTTTCAAACTCAAAAATTATAATCAATAACAATAAACCCACCGATAAAAGAACCATCTTCCGTAAAGCGTCCAGGATCTGTATCGCCATATTCCGCCATTGAATCAGTTTCGGACTCCATTTTACTTCCTGTTAGTGACCGCTTCTCATCATCTTCTCTAAAAAAATTTACGTCAGCCAAATTTCCAACTTATTATTTTACAGTTTTATATTTTCTTAAACAAAATTTGTCTTTCGCAACGGATTTTGGACTGCTGCTGCTGATTATTTTATGGATACAAATAAAATTTTTTCACAATGTAATGATTGGTAGCACGATAATTATTATTTCAATAACTTTCAGCCTAAGTTATTAATTTTTCTTTTTTTAAAACATACGGCTTGATGTATTCACCAAATCCTTTATCTTTGGCACCAGGTAATATTGGCATTCTGCCTTGTTGCCTTTCCTTCTCTGAGACTGGATACTTTGCGCCACGTTGTCGGGCTGCCACGCAAACAATACAGAGAATAATAAGCAAAAGGAGTATCACCAATAAGATAATGATTAACCACCAAAGCCGAGCACTTTGTGGTGCTGAAAAAATCTCCCCATTACTAAACTTATCGCAAAAAAAAACTGAAACAGAACCAAATTTATGAAAACTAAGAGCTTGTACATAGCAAGAAACAACTTTTATATCTTAAAACACTTTAATCCCATTTTGCAAAGAATCTTCAAAATTTAGATCGCATAAAACTTCATTTAAAATAATCAAATTTAAGGATATTTGCAATTCTCAGCAATCACCGAACTTAATTTTATTAAAAAAACTGAATACAAAACCAACCACTTCCAGTAGTACTTATATGGGCGACAGATGACTCCGTTTCACGAACATTTCCAGAAAGATCATACTGCTTCGAAACTACGACTACTTCATATTTCGTTCCAGGATCCAAATCACTGATGTGTACAAAAAATCCATCGTCTGCAAACTTTCGGAACCATCTTTTCAAATATATTATCCGTATGAAATATTAAATTGAGAATTATTCATTTCACTATTCACGGAAATTCGAAATGATTTTGCTACAAAAAGGTTCAATTTAAAATAGATTACGCCAATTTGTTCCTATTTCCTTTTCTTTACTTAAATTACATTAGCATTCTTAAATAATCGTGATTCTACAAGTTTGTTAACTGCTGATGTAAGCGTAATATTAAATATCAATAAATACAAATGTAAATAAATCCCTGGAAATGTAGCAACATCAAAACATATATGTTGACATTTCAGATATCTATTATAAAATCATTATTATGAAAATTGATTATTTACAATATCTGGTACCAAGTATTGGATAATTTATAGCACCATTTTTCAGTATAACTCAATGAGCAGTTCAGTAAATCAAGCAAAAAAAAAAATTGAATAATTTATTTGAATCTTATTGAGATCTATTTTGCAGAAAAAGAAAATAATACTAACCTATCGGTTCTACAGTTTCCCATCCATCTTCACCAGCTTTTCTATATTTAACATACATATCGCTACCAACTGGTCGGCCTTCACTTTTGTTAAATTCGCCCGGTGTGAGTGTCACATTGATAAAATTATCACCAACACCACTTTCTTCTACATGCGGTTGCTCCGGTTCTACTGAAATAGAAAGTACATGAATTTATTATAGAGACAGAAATTCTTAATCTTAATTTTACAACTTGAAAAATTTAGCACAACATTTGCAATACTAAATTCTCGTATTGATGTTTATACTAGAGCAACAACAGAAAAATGAGATATTTAAGAAAATTTAATGTTAAAACCTGAGAATAAAGAATAAAAATTTTTAATAAAATTGCATCTGAAATAAAAGATATTAAAAGTATCAAATTCAAGTCCATCTATTACGTTTAAATTGTGCTGCCATAAATTATAAAATATATGCGCATATATATTTGGTAAAGTGGAATACCAGTAGAATTTTGCAACCATACACACCATGGTTGCATGAGTAAGACCATCAAAGCAATAAGGAAGGCAGCCATTATTAATTAGTAATTTTTGTTCAAAGACTGGCTAGGTCGAAAAATAAAATGTGCTCGATCACTGGATTGCTTTTTCTAAATGGTATTCTTGCTATATTCGTTATTCGCAACAAAGAGTTTAGACACGTCGGCATGCAATATGAAATCTAGATTGTGGCAGTCAAAAGTAATATGTATATATATTATCGAGAGGTTATGAATAAAATGAAATATGAACAGACTGATCTGATTTTTTTTATTATTTACGATCTGCTTACGCAATGACACGGAAGCTGAGCAAAAAGTCGAAATGTAAAATTCCACGAGCAGAATCAGAAGAGGAGAGGGACTAAATACAATTATGAAACCAATGGAAAAGTGTAATATTTATCTCAAAAAGGAATCATAAATAAACTTCATATATATATATATATATATATATATATAT
>UYYF01004614.1:8602-49807 GCA_900618365.1 Thelazia callipaeda
TGAATTTTTGTTATGTATTGCAGTAATTCAGTTAATTTTTGCAATTAATTGTTGCCTGATTCTTCTTAGTGTTTTTATAAATTCGTAACCAAATCAAATCTTATTTGCTCAAATTTTTGTTATTTATTTGCTATAGCAAAAATTTTCATGCATTTTTGCCAAAACTGTTAATGTAAATACTATTATCATGATCTATTAGTTCTTATTTACAATTGAAAAAAATGTTAAACGATAAGCACAAACTAATACTTGAACTATATACTCTACACATGTATACTTATACTTTTAGCTAATTTACGTGAAATACTTATATTGCTTACAATTATATTCTGAATATAATTAATACATCAAATAAAATACTTTTCTTGTTGAGAAAATAACGTGATTTGATTGAATTGAGTAAGTATTTTGAATTTTTCTGTTTGATTTCTATATGGTCAGATCTACTAACTAAGTGAATGTGATGTACTTAACAAATCATCAGTAAACGATATAAGACAGTGATGGTAGTAGTAGTAATATTAGTAGCAGTAATGCCCATATAGAAAGCAAACAGAAATTGATAAAATATTTGAATTTAACATTTTTCCCTGCCTAAAGAAATATCAGATCATGCTAGATAACTTTTTCACATTTGCTAACTAAGTCTGCTAAGGTATGTATGTATGTGTATTTCAGTTTGACTTGACTTATCGTTGCTATGTGCGTAGAAGCTAACGTTATGGCCAAATAAAGCGATAATTTTAAATTTTATTTTGGTACGTTAATGATTTGCGTTTGTTTTATTATACGCGAGTCAATAACGCTTGAAATTATTGAAATTAGCAGGGAAAAATGTTAAATTCAAATATTTTATCAATTTTATATCAAAAAAATTCGTTTTTAGTCAAAAATAACGCAATTTTCTTGCAGACAACAGCGCGAGTTTCACTTCACGTTCTCGCATTTATTTTTTTACTAAACTATTTATTTGACTTTTTTAATTACTTTTTGTATTCTTAATTTCCATCTCCTGTTTATAAACGCATAGTTATGTGTATGATATGACTGTTGTTTGTATTTCTCTTCTTCTTGAACTTTTCAACAAGTTTGTCAACAAAAACTGCTCACTCGCTGTAAATTTTGTTTTTTGAAAACTTTTGTTTGTACAAAAATAATTTGCTTCAGTAGATAAGTACAAGTTAGAAGATTTGACTAGCAGAGAAACTAATTCTGATTTTAAATTTTAAGTTTTATTTTAAAATATTAATCCAGTTTTTGGCAACTCATAGCAATGTGCAGAATATTTTAAGCAGTTTTTTAATATTTTGTTATCTGTTTTTTTGCTTGCAAAGATTTCCCAAAACTTTTTTAAAAAATTCACAAAAATTCTAAAAAAATTTTAAAAAAACTAATGCTTTCTCATTTTAGTTTGTAAATTTTTGTAATTTATTAAATCAAATAATTGTGCAAAGCAAATACATCGCAATAACTTTGAATAATTTCAATCTGTTATTACAGTATTTTTGATGGCAATGTTTAGTGTAATTATGCATTCCAACTTTTTTAACTGCTAAAAATTTTTGGAAATTATGACAAAAATTTATCAAAATTAAGCAAAAAAAACTTGCACGAATAAAACTTGAAGAAGAAAATATCAAATTCAATTTATTTTTTCAGATATTAAAAAGTATGGTGTAGCAGGTAGTTGTAATTATGAAAATTTTCGACGGAACTGCTCACATCAAGGTTGTAGAAGCTCGTGACCTGCGGCCCACTGAATGGTCAAAAAGGTTAATCAGTTCAGATGTATTAAAATTTTGCTTGAGATACCGTAAATTTAATCAGTGAAGCATTTTGGTAATCAAAGAAGAAACTTTGTTTATTTATTATTTTGCAAAAAATTAGAAAAAGCAAAAATTATCTTTATTTTTAGTAATTTCGGAGTATAAACTTTCACCTTTTACTTTGGAAAAGTCAAACTTCGAAAAGAGTAATTTAAAAATAAACATTCATAAAGTGATCTCTTTTGCAGTTTGCAAACTCAAAATACCATTTTAATATTTATTACGCAAAATTTTTTCATCTCAGTGTTAACCTAATATTTGTTTTTCAGTCTTAAGTTGTAGAACAATTTCTGAGCATTGAAGTTTACAACTATCTCAATTTTCAATTTATAACAGATTCACAATCAGCGCAACAGAAACAGCATTGCTTGATGCATATGTAAATGTTGGTTGTGATGAGTACCACATTGGACGAACACAAACACGTCCTAAAACTTGTACTCCTATATGGAAAGAAGATTATGAGGTCAAAGTTCGAACTATTTTTGCTTCATAGTCAAAGATATTTCAAAGCACTAATATAAAGGGTAAAATTAATGATATTTTCATTTTTTGAAATTTTTGTGATTTTTCATATTTATTTTTAGACAGAAGTTCATAACGGTCGTGAGCTGGAATTCACAGTATTTCACGACTGTGCTTTGCCTCCTGATGATTTTGTAGCGAATTGTCATGTACAATTTGAAGATTTCCAAATTGGCATAAGCAACGATGTTTGGGTATAATTTTTTAAAAAATAATAATGATAATAATTTCAAATTTATTTTTGAAAATTTGATAAGCGCTCTTTTTTTGAAAAAAGCAGTTTTTATTTCAGTGTTTTACGTGAATGTATTGCAAGCATTTATCTGTATATAGCCAATGACTGAATTGCTTGTTATTCTATTTTGCGTGCATATTTATCCATGTGGAAAAATATACTTAGTTACAGCATTTTACAGATAAGAGTAAGCTGACTTTTCAGTGATGCACAATTAATAGTGAAAATAAATTATGAGTGCAAACTATAGGTTTTAGATAGATTACATTTCAGGTTGATTTGGAACCACATGGACAGTTACATCTCCTGATCGAACTTCATGGTTCATCTAGTGAAGGTCACAAAAATTTTAATGGGTCTTTGCATTCAGTAAAAAACAGTTTTTAATTTCAAAAACAATAACAGTAATATTAAAACCAGCTGTTATCATTATTGATAATATCATTATTACTGCTAATGCTATACTTAGTTATATATTATTATCAGAAATGACTTTAGCAAGGGTATCAAATTAAGAGCTGTTTTTCTGCCTGTAATGAAATGACAAAAACAGAATGTCTTATTTCAGAAGTACCTCAAAATGATGCAAGTAAAAAGCAACGAGTATTTCGAGAGCGTACTAATGCGTTTAACGACAGACAACGACGTGGTGCCATGCGTCGAAAAATTCATGAGGTTGTTAACTGATTTAATTTTTCCATCTAATGGTAGTTTGTTTATTCTGCAATATTTTAAGGGAAAGTTTTCTAGAGTTTCATATTAAAGCATAAGTTTTATCAGTTATTGCACATCTTGAAATCTGTGTATCACTTAAGTGATTACGTTAGATTGCAATAAATGAGTTAATTTTGGCCATCAAATAATTAGCAGTCTGCATGATAAAATTTAAGCTCTAAAGCTGTGAGGGATTTCCAACTAACTTATTGCTAGACATTATTATTGTATTAAAAATAAATTAACTGACATACTGAAAAGTAATTAAAAAAATTAATTGATAACTGGTTTATTCAGCATAAATATTTGAAATTAGTTCTCAAGAAAACATTTCATTTTTTTAGTGCATTTTGTATTAAATTAAGGTCACGGGACATAAATTTATGGCGTTATTTTTGCGTCAGCCAACATTTTGCGCCCACTGCAAAGACTTTATTTGGGGACTTGGAAAACAAGGCTATCAATGTCAAAGTAAGTCAAAAACTTATCGAATCATTTGAATAATATGCGAAAAGACGAAAGATGTAGCAGTAAAATGAACAAATGTTTTCATACTAATTATCTTATCATTGTTTTTATTATTCATAATATCGCGGAGGAATGTGCATTTGCTTCTTCAATGCTATTTTCAGCAGAAAAATTAATAAATAATGATATTTGATAGTTTTTGATATATTAAAATAATAAACTTTTCTGTAATTTTGAAGTATGCACAGTAGTCGTACACAAACGCTGTCATGAACAGGTGTTGTGGAAGTGTCCTGGAAGTCGAATTAACGCAACTGATGAATTCCAGACTGAAGCAGCTGAGGTGGAACTCTTATTTTTATTGTTTATTTCCTAAATTTTTGCTTAAATAATCAAACTCGTTTTTCAATCACAAAATAATTCATAAATTACTAATAAAAATAATAATAAATCATAAAAGTGACAAAAAAATAACGAAAAAAATCAGTTTTTCAAAATTAACAAATAATGCAAAATTTAATGCTCAAAGTATGACATGAAATGAAAAATATTTTCGTTTTTTTTTATTTTTGTTTTTTTCACAAAAAATTGGTTTTTCTTAAATTTTTTTCATAAAAAATCGGTTTTAAAAATTAATTCGGTTTTCAAAAAAACCGAATTATTTTATTCTATAAAATACTTTTTTAAAATATTTTTTCACAAAGTTTTTTTTTTCTTAAATTTTTTCACAAAAATTTGGTTTTTCAAAAAGATGTTTTTTTATGTTGTTAATAACTTTCAGAAATAAGCTATCTTACTTAATTTTCCGTTATTTCATTAATATAATTTTCTGACTAAATTTCAAATTTTATCAAAATTTCACTAATAAGCCTAAAAAATTCAATATTAAAAATTTTTCAATAAATTTTGATTTCTTTTTCTGCTAATAGCTTTCATTTTTGTTTTATTCTTAATACAAATTAGTAATTAATTATTCTATATACTAAATTTAAAAATTAGTAATTAATTACTCTGTATAATTAATCTATGTGCTAAATTTTTTCATCCCTTTAATTCATACATTCCAAATTGACTATTATCAATTAATTCGAATAAAAAGTAACGAATGGCGTTAGTTGTTAAGTTTATTTTGCATTAAAACTAGTCTGATTTAATTGTTTATTTTTTTAATTTGATTAATTCGACAATTATTCAAATAACTTCCGATAGTAAAAGCAGGTTTTCTTTACAGTTTTCGCTGCTATTAACATAATAAACAAATAAGTCAAATCAGAAATTCGTGAAAACTATCCTTCACAACTAATCATACATAATTTTTCTCGAAAGTATTGACTTGCGATATTTTAATTATTATTATTTGTAAGATTAAGTTTTTCGAATGATTGCAATTAGCATTCGTTACTTTTTATTCAGCTAAGAGTTTAATTTTGATTTATATTTAACAACAGATGATGTAAAAGTTTCGTTTATTCCGTTTTTATTTGTTACGCACAATTTTAAAGACTAGTAAAAAGAATTTTTATAACAAATATTTTTATTTTTTATTATTTGATATAAATAATTTATTTTTGATTTATATATAAATATATTTTTCACTTTGAAAAATCAAAAGTAAGTAAGTATAACTCTAGCAAGGCCTTGGTCGTTTCAATATCAATATGCCTCATCGTTTCACAGTTCACAGTTACAAACGTCCAACATTTTGTGACCACTGTGGTTCCATGCTATATGGTCTGATCAACCAAGGCTTACAGTGCTCTGTCTGTAAGCTTAATGTGCATAAACGGTTTGTACATTCTGCTTTGACTAACAAAAAATCATTTATTAATCGAAGTATTCAAAAGAAAGTTTACGTAATTGAATTTAGATGTCAACGTAATGTTGCTAATAACTGTGGTATTAATGCAAAGCAAATGGCATTAGAACTTGCTCAACTTGGCTTAACCGGTGATAAAATGTCCATAAGATTTAAAAAAAAAGTAAGTCAATATTTTACGCATAATTCTCATTCGTAAAAAATAAAAGTTTCATTTTTTGAAGTTCACTTTAAACATTTCTGTCTTCGATAAAGTCGAAATTGTGACATATTACTTGTGTGAAGTGTTTATTCATTTAAATACTTAATGCGAACAATTACAACAATTTTTTAGTTCCATAAAATGATAATAACTTTTGTATTGGTACCATCGAATTTAATTTTCACATCTTTACTTGAGTAGAATAGAAATATTTGACGTCATTGATATGATTGTCATTATGCTTATTTGAAAGTAAGCTTTTGTTATTATTACGAGGTTATTAATTGACGTTAACGGAGGGAAAATTTTGACATGTTAGAGATTCAAATATTATCAAAATACTTTTTGAATTGAAAAATGACAGTTTAAGAAACTTTATTACCTTCCGGTTTTTGTTTAGTTATTAGTTAATGCAACGAGTTTATTTACGTTCAATTCTTCCAACTTTTCTAGCGAAAATGCTTATAGTTTCAAGCATATATCATAAATTCAACAAAAAAATGTGTCTCAATCAGAATAAGCCTTTATTATACTTTTTCCTCACATTAACTTTCAGTGTTAAATCTAAACATTTTCAAATCTCATTAATTTACGAATTCGAAAAAACTGCTAAGACTATAAAATTATCAGTCGACTACTTGCAACTGAATTCGACAATTTAATTTTATCTCTTAAATATCCCATAAAGTTTATTTTTCAACTTTGACCTTGTTGTAAAAATTTTCATCGTTGCACAACATATTTTTTATTTTTTCAGTTGAGATTTGAGTTTCAATCATTAAAACATTAAAAAAAATAATATACAAGAATGTAATCAATTAATTGAAAATATTTTCGAGAATGAAAGTAGAAAATCATATTTTGTTTGATCTGCTTTGTTGTGTGATCAACTAGTAAACAATATGTGCCAGTCATTTGTATTGAATTATTAAATTACTCAAATAATGAATTACTTATTTGTATCCAATCTGAAGCACTGTTGAACAACTTTCATTGCATGCTTAAAAGAAAATGCAAAAATAAAAATACTTTCTAGCATTTTTGTTACGTCAATTACTTATAATCTACAAGTTACGTCATATAAATTTTTATTTTCAAACGCTTAGCAATATTGAATTCAAACCACAGAAACTCATCAAAATCGTTTATTTCCGCTTGTTTACAATTACATTATTCGATAAATTTAAATTGAAATGCAATGAAAGTTAGAAAATTTTTTTTCTTAAAGATAATTTACGCAAATCACACGTGTAAATCCTTCGATCCTTTTTTTAGTTTAAAAGAAATAAATTATTTTTTAATAATTTTGATGTATTACTTACCATTATCTCATTATAATCTAATGTTTAGAATTTTAAATGAGTTATTATTTTGACAACATAGTTTTTGAACTTACTACTTTTGATTATGCTTTTCAAATTGCAATATTTTTGTGGCTTTTTTAAAAATTCTTAACCTTCTTCCTTGATTACTTACTTTTAAGCCGTCGATAATGTCTTGCGGTGCCTATGAATCAAATATATTAGCTCCAAAAGCAAGCATTTCCGCCACTGCTTCAGTACCTCACTTATTGCTGAAACCTAATGAGAATGGTACTATTTTCAGCTGTTTAGTATTAATTAGTGCAAAGAAAAATTGTTTTTACTATGCAAAAATTTAATTTGGTATATGATTTCAAATATCCTAATTATTTTTAAATTATTTAATATTATCAAACTTTCATACAGTTGCATTCAACTTATTCTCAAAGTTTAAAAATTTTAAATTAAAAAATATACGTGATGGATATTCATACTTTCGATCACTGTAAAACAATAAAGTTCGTCTAGAAAGTTTATGACCATATTTTTGTGATAATAATAATGTAAATATAAAAATTGTTCCTTAATACTTTGGGTAATAAGTTAATAAAATGAGTTTTTATTAGCTTGTGCAATCTTTTGATTTAAATTAAAAATGTTGCTTAAAAACTAATTAAAAAACTAATTAATTAATTAATTGATTAATTAAATTGTAAACAGAGAAATTAGCAGTAGCAGCAGCAAAGAATGACCATCAGCTTGGAAATAAAAGAAGTGCTGAAAATATTTCTTGTGTTTCGCTACCTGAAAAACTAGCTGCTGTGACGATCAGCGACTTTACTTTTATCAAAGTTCTTGGCAAGGGATCATTTGGCAAAGTTTGAATTTTCCTTTCACTTTTTTATTCTGTTTTTGAAAAGTAAGTTTGGAGAGTTAATTACAATCAATGTTGGATACTTGGAACTGCAAGAAAGTTCAGAAAATTAAAGAACTGATTACTTTTTGATTTGACTAAAATCATTATTAGTCTGATGTGTTGCATACCATCACATCATACTTCCTTATATGGATTATCATGAACAGACTTAGATAATTATGAGATTGTTGCAAAGTATTGATACTTTCTAGATTTTCTAGAAGTTAGCGAGATTTGCAGGTGATGTTGGCAGAGCGCAAAGGTACTGACCAAGTATATGCTATCAAAATTTTGAAGAAAGATGTAATTCTGCAAGATGACGATGTCGAATGCACAATGTGTGAGAAACGGATACTAGCTTTGGCAGCAAAACATCCTTTTCTTACAGCTATCCATTCTTGTTTTCAAACCGTGGTAAACTCTAATACTTATTACTGTCAGCTGTTTATTAATAATAGTACTATCACTGATTATCATTTCTTTATCACTACTATTTACTCAGTCTATTGTTAACACAATTGTTAAAAGTCATGCAATTTACATTTAATAAAAAAACTTGATCTGTTCTTAATGCACAGGATCGATTGTTTTTTGTTATGGAATATGTAAATGGTGGTGATCTGATGTTTCAAATACAACGTGCACGTAAATTTGATGAGCCACGAGCTAGGTTTTATTCCGCTGAAGTGACTTGTGCATTACAGTTTTTACACCGTAATGGCGTTATATATCGGTTAACTTTTTTAATATTTGAAAAATTTGTTTTTTTTTCGAAGAAATATTTGAATATTTGTAAAATTTGTATTTCTTTCTTCAGGATCACTGAAATAATTTGTAAGTTTTTTTTATTCATATTGTAGCACAAAATTTGAATATGACAATTTTTAAGCAAATGTAACACTTTAATTCGCTAAAATTATTTCGCTAGTTTCTGATGAATAAAGGTTTTTGATGAGAATTTGAAAAATAAAGAAGTGTCCTCATAACATAATAATTAATAAAGTTCTGTAAATAATAAGAATTTCAGTGATCTCAAACTTGATAACATTTTGCTGGATTCTGAAGGACACTGTCGATTAGCAGATTTTGGAATGTGCAAGGAAGGTATTACAAGTTCAAAGCTTACTTCAACATTTTGTGGCACGCCCGATTATATAGCGCCAGAAGTTAGTGTTTTGCACTCTAACATATTATAATAATGCATTTGATGCACATTAATTACTTTTAATTTTTAAACACTTTCCATTTTAACTCATATGCATATATTTCTAGTGAATATTCGTAATCTTATTGTCATAAATTCAAATTAAGCCTTCAGATTTTACAAGAAATGGAGTACGGTATATCAGTTGACTGGTGGGCACTGGGCGTTTTAATGTACGAAATGATGGCTGGACAGCCGCCATTCGATGCTGACAATGAAGATGACTTATTCGAAGCAATTTTGCACGATGATGTTCTCTATCCTGTTTGGCTTTCTAAAGAAGCTGTGAGCATTCTGAAAGCGGTGGGTTCAAAGTTCACGCAACTCAGTCAAAACTTATTCTTGCAAAATTTACTTACATCACGACGACATGTTAACAGCTGCAAAACTTACAATGACAATAATTGAAAAAGTGAAATATAATGGAAATAGACAAATAGTTTGTTCCTGTAACGAATGTAATTCAATTGGATGTAATAGTTAAGTGTGTAGATCTAATTGTTTCAGTGTAATGGTCAACTATTTGAATATAGTTCATCAATTCAGAGTTGACTTATTGACCTTTCATTATATATTCATCAAATTCAAATTTAAATTTTTACGATTTACCAAATTTGAATAATCAGATTCAATAACATTATGAACCTTCAAATACTTTGCTAGAAAAGATTGACCAATTCAGAAAAAAATTGAATTTAGTTAATGACGAAAAATGTAATGAAACGTTTGGGCTGCGTACAATCGCAAGGAGGTGAAGATGCAATTCGCGCACATCCCTTTTTCCGCGATATTGACTGGGAGGCCTTGGAGGCTCGAAGGGTCAAACCACCATTCAAGCCTAAAATTGTAAAACTATACTCATTATTGAATCTGTAATCAATCAATTAACAAAATTTAATTCATTATAAAAATTTATTGAGGGAGAGATTAATTTGCATGGTAATGAATAATTTTTTAAATTAGAAAATCATCTTATCTACGATTTTTCCAATAAATAATTCAAAATTATATTTTATAATATCTCGAGTCCATGACTTTAGTACTTATTTTTTGAGACGCTTTTACTCAAAATACTTGTTTGAATTTTAAAATTCTATCAAATTTTTTAATAATTGATTATAGAAATCAAAGCGTGATGCAAATAACTTTGATACCGATTTTACAAAAGAAGAACCAGTGCTTACACCGACAGAACCAGCTATATTAAGAACGATTAACCAAGACGAATTTCAGAATTTTTCATTCGTAAATCCCGATTTTACTCTCGATCACTAAGATTTATTTGCCATCAAGACTGCATTATTTGTGTTATTTTTATTTCTATTTTTTATATACCCACTGATCATCCACTGATTCTTTGCTTGCAAGTATCACTGAACTCTGTCAAATCATTGTAGATGGTATATATACTTCCGTTTTGATATAAAATGTACAGATAAGATGAACCACATTATCATCGTATGGATGTTTAGGCCATATTTCTTTAATATTTGTTGTTTTTAAAATTAAATATTTTTTATTAAATTGTGATTTGTATAAGAAGGTAATACTTTCTCAAAACTTGACTTATGTTTTTTCTTAATATAGCAATACGGATTGTATTTACAAGATTTAAATCATATAGAAGTCATTTTTAAGAACATTTTCGCACGAAATTTTGAAAATTTTCGAGATGATTAGCTCAAGAAAGTTTTTAAAGCCTAGCTATTTAATGAAGAAAAAAATTGAATCGCATATATAATCTAAACTCAAATTTTAAATTCTTATCTACCACTTGCCATATTGAAATGCGACCAGATATTGTTAACGGATGCGAAATAAAGTGCAGCATACTTCAGGCCTTTAAATTTGAATTTGAATCAAATTTAAATTACTTTTTGGCAGTAATTCTTCGAAATTTATTTAATTTTGAGTAGTCTTGTTTGCATGATATTGAAACTTTCTGATGCGTCATTGAACAATTAATTAATTGCTTCTAGCGTCAGGTATGATTGTTTTGCTTCACTTTTCTACGTCATCTGTTTTGAATATACTGATTTAAACTTTGTATATACAGTTACCCTTTTGCATTGTGTATATTTGGTAGGTGATGCTCCATTTATATAGTAGTTTTTTGTAAAGCTTGCAGTGTTTGTTCTTCGTATTTAGGCTTACATGGATAGTTCGTTTTCATCTAATACTATTAATCATAATGAATTCATACTCGTGACCAGAAATTTGCATAAACAATAAGTTTGACATTGCGAATATTTCAAAAGTGTTCACACAAAGTAAACTTTTCAACAAACTTTGCATTTACAGAAATGAAATGAAGCTAAAATTAAATATAGAACTGCGATTAGTCTTGTATGAGCTAGTAGATAAAGCATCTTTAATTTCAGCCAGTAACTTTAATTTTACTCTTGTGTTATCTATTTTATAGTAAGTTTTAAAGTGACCATTTATAGCACTCATTTATTTGTAATAATTTTTTAAATATTTTAATATTTTGTCTCAATGCTAATTTACGAGTTTTAAAGGTACCCAAAAGCTTTTGAGGTCAACTAGTTGACTTTACTCCATAAATTGTTTGACTTTCTATCTTTGTGTTTTGGTATTATCAAATTTGCCGTCCATAAATAATACACTGCAAAACTTCTTCATTTTATCAGTTTTTGTCATTCAAGGAGAGGTCAGAATAAATGAACTCAGTTGCTTGAATATGAAAATATATTAAAGCATTCTCTATTTCAAGAGGGCTCAATGTTTTCTTTAGTATAAGTATTATTATGCTTGTGCGCAGTACTGTATTTTAAAGTGTAACTTTGATAAACATCTAACTTATTATTACTAATAAATGAATAAATGAAATTTGAAGGTTAGTTTTAATTTTCGCTTCATTGGTTCTGGCGCTGGATCGCATTCTGGCATTCTGGCAGTACAAGTATGCTGATTGCAGCTTTCATTCTGACTGCAATTCTCATTCGCGTATCGATTTTGTTCTCAACGTTCTCATTTGCGACGACCTCCTAAACAGAATGGCTTCGCAAGCGCGGGAATGCTTTCAGAGCATACTTCTTGCAAAGTCCTAAGTGCACCTTATTGTGTCTTCTAGTATAGTCGTGATGTAACATTTTTAATAAAATTTGTAATTAAAGATAAGTTATTGTACGATGTGAATTGAATCGCAATTATTTTTTTCTAGTGAATACTCCAACACAGCTCAGTCAGTATTCTTGATTGCCTTTAAAAGCTATGCGGTAGAAAATTATTGAAATTATTTTCTCAGATATTTTTTGTAAACTAACTTTTTAGCTATTTCTGTTAAGCAGATACAAACGTTTGCTTTTCAATTGGTTACTACTATTATCTTTGTGGTCAAATTTTTATGATTAAAAAGTTAGTTTTCAATGAAAGTTTTCTTATCGTTTTGAAATAAGCAAAAAAACAATGCTGAGTGGTTAGTTTACTAAAATTTTAATTTGTTATAAAAAATCAAAAATATTTATTCGTTAGAAGTGTAAGAAGCTCCGAAGGACCACTGTAATGTTGCGTTGTCCACTACAATTTCAAACTTTATTACAGCTTGTATATATCAAAGCACAAGTTAAATAATAACATAGACATGGACATGCAAAAATTTCCATGCTAATTTATCAGTATTTTGAGGTTAATCAGTAAGTAAATATCACTACTTTTGTCATTGTTCACTAGTATGAGTTAAAAGGGATTCAAAAAATTGCATGCTGATTCTGTAAATTTTCACTGAGATGTGTGATTTTCATTTCAAAACAATTTATTGTTTCTTCATTAATTCAAAAAGGGATAAAATAAATTAGTTATTAAAAATAATATAATTAATTAGTGAAGCAATTAGTAAGTAGTCATAATTTGTTAGTGAAACAAGTGAGTAGCCATTATCATTAGTGAGTAGCCAACATCATTAGTGAGTAGCCAATACCATTAGTTAGTAGCCATTATCATATTCGTTCACTTATTGAAATGGAATTCGCTTATTTTCTGATGGACTGTTGCGTTTGTATTCAACTATGTACTGTGGATTTTTTATCGGTATCTATACATTAATAAATTTTATAATATTCAGATTGCAAATACGAAAAAACGTTAAATTTAACGCATTTATGTGAGAAAAGCAGTCAAGACATTTTTATTTTGGATAAGTCAATGGACCAATTTTTTTATCGAAAATTCTTGGAGTGAAATTTTGTATAAATTTGCATCCAAATTAACCATTAAACATAGTCTAATTATTTTTTAGCTTAGTAATAATAAAATTAATAAACAAAAATAAAAATTACTTTTGTAAGTTTGCGCCTTCTTTTGGAAATAACTTCTTTGCTGCTTACTTCATCGTTTAAATTGACCATTGACCTGACAGTGTTGCTAAATATTACCTGCGTCGTGAAAAATGTCGCATCACGAGATTGTAAATAATCTAGCGATGCATATGGATCCATAATAATCCTAAATTTTTACTTTTAAAATCGGAAAGTTTTAGCGAGAAATACTAATAGCAAATATCGCACAAACGTGTAGAAACAATTTGCTTCTAATTGTTATGCAAATAAAAAAGTTTATTTCAAAAACGTTAAAATTTGCATACTTAGTTTCAGGCATTTTTACAAGTTTCCTTAATCCAGATTGAACTTCCAATAAAAGTTCAGAATCCATAGGCAAATCTTCATCTGTTGCCTCATCAACACTTTCATCATCATCAATCTAAATAATTTCAATCTTTCAAAAGTATTAAAACAATATTTGTTTTTTTTATTTGATGAATACAAAAAAACTCTTACTGTATTTGTTATACTCCAAAATGGTATGTCGTCGTCATCCAGTAATTGTCCATCGTCATCGTTTTTCACTCTCGAAACTAAGGATGCTTCCTTCTGAAATTAATCAGTAATTAATACTGATTTCATTGTAGACAGCATAAAAGTTTGATTTTAATTAATAATTTCATAAATAAAATTATTGGTCTGTCCAAATTACTGCAACCATACCTTATTCTGAAGTAAGAATTACTTCAGTTTCATTTACTTTCGAGCTGATAACTTTTGATTTAATACTTTTATTTGCAGAAAATAACCTTTGGCGGATAAATATTTGCAGTCTTTTGCTTTTTTCTTGTTTCTGGCGAACATCTGAAACCATTTACAATCTTTTTCTCAGTTTTTCTTGAATTTTCATTGATTACAAACTTTTGTGCCTTCAAACGTGATAATTGCAACCATTAAATCACTTTTAGATGAATTTTCAAGTCTTTCAATTCAAATTATGCGCAAATAAATAAAAAATTTGCATATCTGATACAGACTTTTTGGTGTTTTTAGTGCTATTCAAGACAAATCTGACAGATTTTTTGAATTATTATCGAATTGTTGTCTATAATTGCTATTTCAGGTCAATTAAAAAAGTTTTATGATGTTACTGAGTTATTCTTAAAATACCTGTCAATTTGGCGTTTTGATGGAAATTTTTCGTCTGCACTGCGTAATGGTGTTTCAGGCTCTTTCTGAAATTTGAATAATTTTTTTTTTCAAATACAAGTCATTTTAACATTTGCAATTGTTAGGAATTTTGAATTCATTAACACTCTGCATTAATTATTGAACTTTTTTAGAAAAAAGATTTTTATTTCAATTTTTGAATATTAGAATAGGCTATGATTAAAAAATTTGAATAGAATTGGAATTTAATTTCAATTAAAATTATTTGCCAGTTTAAAAAATGCGTAAAAATAGCTGTAAAATATTCTAAAATAATGAGTTCTGTTGAAGAAAAATTAGTTAAATGGAAAACTATTTTTTGTACAAATTGAGTTAGTGTGAGTACCGTTTTAGGAATTCCCTCCTTCCGAAGTTCATTTCGTTTTTTAATTTTTTCTACAACCTTTTGTACGGATGTTTCACGCATAGGTCGACTAAATAGTGCTTTAATTCTTTCTCGCGCACCTTAAAAAATTCATTTCATTAAGTTGTGATTAATTACTTTTGGCTTAACGACATATAAAAAATAGTAATTTAAAAATACTTTAATCATTATTAATGACAGTTGTACTTTTTTTGTTATTTTTTAAGTGATAATTAATTCTTCAGAAAAAAAAAGACTTCTTAAGCTTTGATGAGTTGATGGAGTAGATATTCGTCCGTGATTTGCTCGCCAAGAGCGTAAAATTTTACGTAAGTTTCTGCAAACAAACACAGCATCTAGACTAGTTTGACTTGAATTTTCAGGTATCTGCTTTTAAAAAAAGTGAACAAATGTATTTTTTTTCAATTGAGATTTCCTGAAATGTAATGGCAAAAAGTTCTTTAAGGCAACTATGAAGTAGTGATTATAAAAATCACTTCATACCGCCTGTCGAGCTCAAATTTTCTCTAGTATTCTGACTTCGAGAAGTGTTAGATGTACAAGAAATACTGCTCAACGTGTGATCATCAGCTGTGGCACTGGCTGCTCTACACGAGTGATCCTTTTTAGATCTTTTGTCAATTTTGCTGAAAGTCCGAAATAATGTGCAATTTTTATTTTTATCATATTATTGTCATGATTTGCTTTTGTTGAAAGTGCATATGAACTGCTCAAATACGAATTTTCCCATAACAATTTGGTAATATTAGCTTTTGTCTGTTGTTTTGAAGACAATTGCACAAGAAAAGTTAGTAACTTTCAGACTGAAAAATTATTTTACTGCTAAACACAATTTGTAATTTGAATTTAATGAAAATTAAACTTTTTAGTTTTAATTAGTAATATATTTATTACTGACATCGTGAGCCATGGATATAGAAAATCAACTAAATATACATATTTTTCAAATATAACATAGTCAATCAAATTTTCATACAAATATTTGCTAGCAGAAAAAAAATAAGTTGATAACAAATAGTATAGATAAGTAATTGACCTTGATGATCTCGCAGTTCTGGCATCAATAACTGTAGATGAAACAGTTCTTGCTGACTGCAAATCTTCAAACAAGCTGGTTAGACTTTGTTTGTGAGATTTCTGTCATACAAAGTGATTCTCTCTTATTAAACTAAATACTGCACAGAAGGCCAAATTCAAGCAGTGATTCTGTTTTTCAAAAACAATTCTCAAAAATTTTGCTTAATTTTGGAATAATTATTAAAAAATTGCTTAAACATAAATTAAAACAATGAGTAATAATTTATAATTGATATATTCACATTATTGACCTGAAATTTTTGTTTTTTCCTTTTTTTCTTTTCTCGTATCTCGCAATGTATTCTGCGTTTCTTCTTCCTTACCAGCTTTTTGCACGCTTTGATGTTTTGATCGAAAAGAAGCCTCACGTGGTTTCTTACTTACTACTATGGGTTGCTCAGGCATTTTTTGATATGTGCAAGCAGCATTGCGATTTCTCCTTTCATCAAAACGATTTGTTAGTTTTGATATTAATGAAGTAGCGCTTTTCACTAAAATGTGCACAAAGTTTACAAATTTTGAAGCCTAAAATTAATTTTAATTAATTATTAGGAAAGTGAACAGAAAGCATTCAGTAAGTACTATTTTGATTTCAATTTTTTAAATTCAAAAAAATAATTTTATAAATTTTTTTGAAAGTTCTATTAGCAGAAAAGGCATAAATTTGTGCTAGCAACGTGCTGTAAAAATTAATGCTTTCCAATGTAGGAAAAAGTTCTGAATTACCTGGCGTTGCATTCTTAACTTTTCGCAAGTAACTTTTGCTTCCCAATAATCCCATTTACTTAACTAAAATAATTAAATTCGGCCGGAAACTAATAAATTCACTTCTGTTTTAAGTGAATTTTTCACGTAAGTCTTTAAAATTAAATAAACTTTGGTCGTTTTATTTTCAAAATTAATCAAATTTTCACAAAAATATAACGATAAAAAGAGTCGACCAACCAACCTGAAAAATAAGCTAACAATGAATTGTACAACCAATTTATGGAGAATTTAATATCATTTTAAAATCGAAATGACTACAAATGCTAACATTTAAGATAAATTATAAAGTAAAAACGTGTAAGAGCTTTTACTTTATAATTTAAACATTTAAAAAAATACTTTTCTTAATAACTATTATTATTGTGGTATTTGTAACTGAAAAACAGCTTCTTCATTTATCAGGCAGATAACTTGCATAAAATTTTTATTTTTTCGTTATCGTAATCTTCTAGCATTCCATTACAGTCATTAAATTATCGATATAAAAAACTGACAATTTCGTATATTGCTTTCGACATCAAAAGTTACAAATTATATAAATTTTATTAGTTACAGTATGTTATTTCCAAACATTTATTTATGCCTTTCATTGCAAAAAATTTTTATTCTTTTTTCAAAGACTATTTTTTAGTAAATTATATTAGGAAATGCATATAATCTTTGCAGTTATTTTAAGAGTAATTTATGATAGACTAAAACGCTTTAGACCGTTTTTTTAGCTTAAATGAATATCCAAATATATAGTTTTTGAATTAAAGTGTACAAAATTAAACAGCCTTTTGTATAAAAATCGAAAAAGTTGCTGGGTCTGAATGAAAGTAAATCAGGCGTGGAGAAAGACGGAAAGAAAGTGAAAAGTAAAAATTTTTGTAAAAATATTGCTTACTGACATTAGAAGTCAAAAAAATCTAACGTCAAAGAGACACGTAAGAAAGACCCTCTATGTGAGACACACATTGGTTACAACTTTATTTTTTATACCAAAGATTTAACTGACAGCAATCAATGTAATATTATTATATTAATTGAAATTTAACAAAATAATTGTGTATGATTTTATGACGTTTTAAGGGGAAAAACTTTAAATTCACATGTATAACTTTTCAAAAACTGCTTTGGAACACAAAACTTCAAATTACGATTTTTACAGAACGGTTGGATGAAAGAGTTGAATTGTCACTTGAAACTAATTATTAAATTAATGAGAGTGTTTGAGTTCAAGTCTTGTCTCCTTTATGATTGCTTACGACCGTATTTCTGTTTTCATTATTTTCATGTGGTTTTTCGCATTTAGCCTCTTCACCACTTGATGGCTTAGCTCTGCAAGTATTCATTTAGATATTGTAATAATTTGCAAGTAACTATTCTTGTTTATATTTCAAATTATGATGATAATGAATTACAGTAAGTAATAAAATACCTTTGAGAAAGTTGCATCTTCAATGAATAATCTCGTTGGCGTCGCATGTTTGATCGTTCTGCAGATCACAACTAATTAATTTCATAAATAATATAATTATGAACAATAGCCTATAACCACATTATTTGTAAAATTAATTTATGAATAAAAATTTGATAACTTTGATTTGAGCCAAAATACATCTTTCTTTTGCTTGTATGATTTACTGAATTTTAAATTCATCAAATCATTAATGTCAGAAGACTGAGATGATGAATTTATAATAAAATTAAACTAATTTACTATTTTGTACTAAATTTATACTAATTTAGTAATTAATTAATTTATACTAAATTACAAATTAATTACTAAATTTTATACTAAAATGAATTCAATTCAACTGATAAAATTTGCTATTAATTTGAAGGATATTTTATCAAAGTACATAAGCATACCTTCAACTTTTTCTTTCACTGATGGCTCAGTCTTTGTTGGTTCTGATAAACTCTTGAGCAGTTTTGAAAGGTCTCTGTTTCGTTTTGATTCTTGTTTTTTGAACCAGTTACTATTTACTCTTTGTTCTGCCTGACTACGAGATGCTTCTGATTTAGCACCTGCTTCATCCGTAACCATCGTAACAGATGATTTAGACTTCCATTCATTGTTTGTGTTCTCTATATTATTTACTCTTGCAAAGTTCAAGAAGCCTCTACTTTCATTCTACGATATTTTACGGAAATTTTTTACTTTTTGATTCTTCTTTGTCTTTTTCCACGTTTGATTTGCTATCGTTCGCACCCATCGACCTCTTGGATATGTATACTAAAGACTGTTCAAATGCATATTTACAGTTAAATAATTATTATTGTTGAACAGTACTCGTCCATTATAAACTGCTACTATTTTGTACGAACTAAACAGCCATTACAAAGTATTATCACTCTAAAAAACACCTACTTAACTTGATGTGCTGCTATCAATGATCTGAAATTTACTATAAAACTTCGCATTAATATAAAATGCATTATAAATTTGCAAAATTATTGCTGATAATTAAAAATTAAAAAAATTCTTTAAATAGCAAATTTTAGAAGAAAAACTCATTTTTAAATGTTAAAAAGCGGTGATATGAACAAGGAAGATGAGGTGGACATTCGCTCTGAAACTCATTTGGCTCTTACTGAGTGAGCGTTTCGAAGTCTGAGGACTCGGAATACTTTTTTGCTTATATTTAAATGAATTCAAGATAAGACTAATTCTCGATCTTAATAAATAGTTCTGACCGTTTGAAATTACTCCTAATTTTGATTATTATCAAATCATTAAATTTGTTTTACATTTGCTTCTTTAAAGTTTTAGAAAATTTGATTAATCTAAAATTTTAAGCTGTCTTTTTTGCAAACAAAAAAGATCTAATTACATTTTATATTGTGTTTGTCTTCAGCTCAGTTGTTTTTTAAATCATTTTTTGCAAAAAATTTCACGTTTATGTCGAATACATGAAGTTTTGCAGTGATATGACGGAGCACATATCAAGTCGACCTTTTCCAAAATCTGATATTGTCATCTTGCGAACAAGACGTCGTAATTATCCCATAAAAATAGAAAATTTTGCCAATTGCTCAGATAAAATAGCACTGGTAACTGTTTAATTAATTTACTATAAAACTTCGTATCTAAAATTCTTGTAACAATTCCTTACTAGAAGAATTAATTTTAAAACTATTTGCGATTTAGAGAACTAATGATCTAATGATTCTAATGTATCACATCACCAAGATGATTCTAATGTACATTAAGATGTAATTTTTGAGATTTTCGAAAAATAATACAAAATCCACTCATAAAAACTTTGAAATGTATTATCCTAATAATTTATACAAAATTGCACTGCGTAATTTCTGAAAAATCTCATTCAAAAGTCACTGATCTGAAATTTTTTCTGAAAGATAATGAATGTAGAAAAGTGAGTTCAGTTGGTGAAACGTGGACAAGTTCCAGCGGCAATTGACTTGTCGTGTTATAACATTGGAGCTGTTCGCACACTGACGGATTTCGTTGCTGGAGTGGATCGGCGTAATTTACGACTAGGAGATAACATTTTAAAGGATTTGCTGCAGTTAGCACGTATTTTTCGTATGCAGGAATTTACCACTTTGATCGTTGAAGTCAGTAATTATTTAAATTAAATAATTAAAGTAAAACGATAACTTGTTGTCATAATGAAAAAATTTTATTTGATTTGTTATTGAAAATTCGACATGATGAAAGTGATACTGATTACTTTTAAACTTACTGTACTGAATAAATAATAAATAAAATAAATAATAAATGGTAATAAGATCAAATTTGAAAGCAAAACTTAAGAATTACTGTCAAATGCGGAATTTTCAAAAATGCAAAGTGAAATTTAGAGCAACGACAAGTCATTATGGAGATGTTGCAAAGCTTACAATATTTGCTTAATTATTATAGCACATTGTCGACAAAGTTGAAAAAGGACCTGCGTCAAATCTTCTGCTAGCTCTGAATCTCATATCCTCTGACTGGAGCATGTTTTTGCACTTCAATGAAGCATCAGCACTTGTGGAATCAGCCGTGGAGAATATTTGTGAAGTTACTTTGTCTACATTTTTTTACAGTCTGCCTGCTGCAGTACTTGCGATACTATACAACAGGTACTGCATTAAGCTCTTGATCAGCAAAGTATCGAAGCAATTTGTTTAGATATTTCACTGACTTGCTCAGTCAGATCACTTATCCATGTCATAGATGTGATGTGGGTATATCATCAGAAATTGAACTGTGTCTACGTTTCATCCGTTGGCTGAAGAAAGCAGCTCGTACGAATGATGACGCTGAAGTACTTTTCTCTTGCGTGCGCTCGGCATTTCTAAGCTCAAAAGATCGTGAAATTATAAAAGACAAGTATATTGGACTGCCCAAAATTGTAAGTACTTTATAATATTATGTAAATAACTTAATTTTCTGAAAAAATTAGATATTTACATTTTGTATTAGGTAAAAGTCCGTGTAAGTATTGTGAAAGAAACGCTTGCTTTATTTGATCAAATGTAAAGCAATTTACAAAGTTACATTTTTAGTTCTGAATGTGACACTTTACTTTTACTGATGAGTTTCTTGACGTTGAGCATCAGTCATTAGTGCTTACTTAATTGTGCACTATTAACTTCTGCAAAAAAGTTGCATACTAATTTGAAAGGTCAGGTAAGATTTAAGGTTAACTTTTGTGGTACAGAAAACTGTTATTTTTTAGTGATTGGGATTGAGATTCCTTATCAACTTTATACCTGTCTTCTGATGCATTAATAATAAATTTTAATGCTGACGATGTTCGACATTGAAATTTTTTTTCAATTAAAAAAAGTATTTTAAGAAAATAGCTTAAGAAGAAGCAGCAAATAAAAATCGCTGCACAGAGTAATTATTTCAAACTTTTGATGACTTTAATAATCAGTATCTTTTATCTGTACACTGATTTTGACGTATAATTAAGCATTTAGATGGCAATCTTGATTGAGCAAACATTGGACTCACCACGTAATCATCGCTGTTGTGTTATACGTGATCATATTGAGCGTCATTATCCACGTTGTGGAATTCCTGAGAGCAACAGATATTTCAAAATTAATCTTATTGACATCATATATAAGCCATTACAAAAATTAAATAACAAGTAGGCATAGAATAGCTTTTTTAACTAATTCTATTTATTCATTTTATATTTATTAAAAAACATTTATGTGAAAACGTAATAAAATTTTATCAGTAGTTAATAGAGAATTTCATTTGTATTATTGTTTGTCTATTTTATAATTTTTATAATTTTAAGTAATTGAATACTTTTATTTCTTTTATCATTAAATTTATTTTTACCATTCACATTTTAAAAAAGTAAAATATAACTTCAAGTGGCACTTAGACGTAGTTCGAGCAAAACATGCTACACGAGTCTAAGGTTTATCTATATGTAAGGCTAGCGTTTTTTTGAATATTCAGTTTTACAAGCTGTTTTACGTTAATCTTCGATTATTAGTAACTTTTTAGGTTTTGACCAATTTCAGAAATTTGCGATTTGAAACCTTTTAAGCAAGAGATTACATTTGATAATGTCACTGAATATTTGAATATATTTGAGTATGTATTTGAATAATTCACAAAGTCATTATTTTAGAAATGAAAAGGAAATGTATTCGCTCACTCCATGCATAGAGTTAGAAACTGCTCGTATTAACAGCGCTGATTCACATTCTAAGAATAGCACTGCAACTCAAGAAACAAGTTCATTTTGCTACTGACTTCGAGATTTTTAGCTCTAAGACCAAACTTATGTCTTTTTTTATAATTCATTAATCAAATAATACTAAACTAATACAAGGAAATTTAAGAAAACGTGAAAGCACAGGGCTATTGCTTATAAATTACTGTAAACTGTAAACTTGTTTTCTTATACATTTACTAAGATGATGTCTGTATATTTTAGAAATGTTTCAAAATTTATTACATTCGAAAGTGAAACATTACGAGTTTGTAATAGCGCCAACTTCTTAAGTTGAGAACCAAACTGTGATGAGAATGTGAATTTACAGCACAAAGTTACCTAATTAAAAGTAACGAAGTAACTACCTTACAGCTACACTTAATGACTACTACATGCATAAGCATCCTCACAAGAGACAAGACAAACCAGTGAAACTTAGTCATCAGGACCTAGCCCAGTACACATTATGTAAATTTTTACTTCAAGTTTGTTTATTTGCATTTGCAAATTAAATTGTTTAGCCTTGTCTTTATTGATACTATCTCTGGAAAAGGAAAAAATCAGCAAAATTTCAACTCAGTTTCAATTTTCCTTCATGTACTTAATATTCATAGTTTCTGTATTACGATTACAAACATTTTCATTTATAGATAGTAATAAAATAGGAAAATTGGATCGAAGAAATTGAATTTTTTATTTTCATCTAAATTTTTTATTTGATAATTAAATTCCAAAAATAAAAAAGCTTGCAGTCAATGATGGCAGCTCAGAGAGGAAAGGTCAAAGTGATAGTAAGAGAAAAACGCACGAAAAAAATGAAAGTAATTACAATATTTAAAAATTTGTACAATGAAGAATTATCTCTTAAGATGGCTTAGTATATTTGTTGAATGCATCTTTTGATTTTCAGATATTTCGTGTCTATCAGATGGATCTGGAGAATCTAACTGAATAATATCCGGATAGTCCTGAAGCTTTTTTACCTCTCAGATTATGCAATTCGTGAAAATTATCGCATTCAAAGTTTACTTTGTGGATATTTAATGATAATAACAAAAAACACTATTTATTTTTATCATTAATTGCTTGCTAGTGCTTTTTATGAATTGTTTATTATTGAAGCATTGATCAACTTCAGTTTTTCATTATTTGCCAAAAAATATATCTTTTTTGAAAGTGAAATAAGGGACTTATCGGATTTGTGTCTGCAAGTTAGCAATTTTTGTACTGAAAACTTGGTATTTGTAAAACAAATGCGTAATTAACAAGTAAAACAAACTTTTCTTCCGTCATTCGATGTGCTTACTTTTTCAGGTGTAAATTTTTTACGTTCATATTTTTTGGTCTAAAAGTTTTTAAGTTAAGCGGTTTCAAATAGAAATTTCTATATTCAAATGTATTGTGTGCGTTGTATTAAATTTAGGAAATAATTCGAAAATGACAAAGTTAAGTTCTGATTTTTTCTTTTCAATCTAATTTAAAGTAAACATAAATTTACTTTAAATTTATGAGACAAAATATGTGTACAAAAACAATAGCAAATTTGGTGCAAAATTATTTTCAAAGCGCAAAAAATTGTAAAATTTATCAGCATTTATCATTTGAGCTCAAGAAAAAAGTAAAAATTTTTATGAATAGATAATTTATTCAAATATTTGTTAATAAGTAAGTGCTAATAAAGGCGGACATGACAGGAAGCTGGAAAAGAATTTCTGAAAGCACTTTTACTATTCAAATTGCTTAATTTTCTTCAGCGAAATTGAAGATAAAGCGAGTGCAAAGTTCATCTCCCTCACCCAACGCGCACCATTTGTTTCGCTACTGAAGACTTTCCGAATGGTTTCGGATTAGGCACCTATAATTCCAATGAATCTTCACATTTGCAAAGTAAGGTCATGTTTTTAATTTGTGGGAACGAAGTGATTGGTAATAGTAAACTCTCTGGTTTCTGTTTCAGAACAAAAGATCCAACACACTGCTGACAATTAAGAATACAGCTTTTTTGATATCTAATTTATAAAATTATTAAAAATAAAACAAATACATCAGTGAGTAGAAAATTATTTTTGATATTAATTAAGTAATTTTCTTCCTAACACTAATTTACGAAGAAAAATGCTCGAAATAGATTACTTTGGCCATATGAAAGTAGACGTCTTTACTCTGCAAAGTTTTTATTCATAATATTACTTATTATCAATATTTTCAATCATTATTTAAAATTATTCTTCAATTGTAAGCTAACCGGTTTGACTGTTTTCTCGACGATTATTTCTTCCTGACGATCAACAACTGCTGAAAATGTTTGCTTATTATCCATTTTATCTGTTATTAATAATTATTGAAATGAGTAAATAAGCTATGCACAGTCGACTTACGTCCGTACTCTGGTGGTGGTGGTGGCCACTGACGTTGATTCGGTTTTACTGGCAACCGAGTTTGGAGAATTTCCACCTCTTGCTGCACTTGATGCTCAAATTCTGGTGGTGGCCATTGTACGTTTGATAGTCGAACACCTAAACTATTAATTACTTATTCTAAATGATATTTCCTTTTTATATGTTTAATTTTTCAAAACTATTTGTTGTTTCGAATTACAATTTCATGAAATACAAGTCTGAATATTATCAATGAATCCCATAGTTTCATTAGTTCTGTTAAATAACAATGCACTACAAAAAATTTTAATCTGCAAAAATATTCTAAATAATCTCATTAAAGTCAATTTGTACATAAGATGCAAACATGAATAACTGATAAATTACATAGAACTGAAACATGAACAAAATCTTCGTTTGTATGACATTCAACTGTACGCATGCAAAAAAATTACAATAGTGATTATGGAAATCAAAATCAGTTATCAGTTTATCTTTCAACTGATAATTTTGCTGCTCAATTAATAATGGATCCATGACAATAATTCAATACGCATTTAACAAAGCCAAGAACAAATCTCTTAGTTTTTCGAGAAAAGAGTTTTTTTCCTGATTATTATCATTAGTAATAATTATAATAACTGATAACTATACCGAACATAACTGAATAAATGCTTTGTTAATCTAACTTTTTAGTTACATAATCGCAGTCATCAACTCCTAAAATAATTATTACCAGGAATAATTACAGTTATGGAAATGAATATAGTATAAACGTTACAAATAACTTTGATTCTGATACGATTACTTTTTGGAAGTTGATAACTTTGAAAAAATTTACTAATCATAAGTTATAACTGTCAATTATTTGTAGTTTCAGAAGAAAAAAGTTTCACTTATTACTTTAATGATATATGAATTTTGTTTTAACGAAATAAAAGTTCAAATTCTTAAATTAATCTAAAAATAATCATTTTTGGAATGCATATGAATGTTTCTTACCTCTGAACTCATTTGCACGAACTTCGTTTTCAGGTGGTGGCCAAACCCTTTGTTCACGCAAATTACTTGGAATTGCCTTAGCCCAAATCGTTTTTGATTCAGCGTCACTTTTGTCCTATAAATTATTTCAGTAACAGTTTGTTTAGTAATCAAAAATTTCGTCAAAATATTGTATACGTAAAAACGTGAAAAAAATTAAGTATGAAAATGAGAATGCTTTTGCACAAGTAATAGAAGTCAGCAGCTAAGCAAATGAGTACTCACATCACGTCTCCAAGCCGTGTCATCAGTTGTTTTCGCCAATTTCACTTCTTGTCTGAAGAACTTCATTCAAGTTAACATTTTATTTCTACTAATTGCTTCAGAGCACTTTTCTATCAACTATTTTTTTGCTTTTGACTGCCAATTTTTTCTATTGCCTACAAGATGGAAAACAATTTTTTCACAACTGAATTCTTTGCACGTTGCAGTTCTCTTCAGGTGTAATAGAATTTACTTCTCGCACTTTTATTATTGAAGTTTTCTGCTATGAAAATAAATTTCATATTTTTGAACTTTGAACCATAGTGGGATTAAAAAAATTCAATTTTAACGAGGCCAACAGGATATTCTAAAGATCAACCTCTTGGCTAAGTAAGTAAGAAGACAAGTTAGTATAAATTAATTATGAAGTCGCACAGCAACAAATTGTTATATGTGAGCCAACAAAAATCTAAACTGGAAAAATTGTCATAATTTGATCTACTATGTTTTTTATACCTATTCAGCTCTTATTGGTATAACACTTTCATACTAATTTAACATTTGCTTAAATTTATATTTTATGCAATATCTTAATTATTAGTACTACTTAAGAAAGTTGTTAATTCTATAAACTTTCAATCACAAAAAAAAATAAAAGGAAATGCGAACCGCGGTGCGATATTTTCATCTTGTGGTGGTGGCCAAATATGTCCAATACGTCCTGGTTGGTAAGCACTTCGTGTCGGTTGAGCACCAACTATCACTTCCTAATATTCATGCAAATTTATTAGCTAATTTATTTTTCTGAATATGGAAAGATGTAAGAATTTCCGTACTCTTCCAAGTAATGATATAAGTGATTACATGTCACTGTCTTAACTTGAATTAAATTTTAAACCGAATTATGCTACTAATAATATCAGAACTTGTTTATCGGGGTGCCATTCTCCAGCCTTAACTCTCGGAACATCTCTCAGCTCCTTCACTTCATCTTGAGGGAATTCGTTCCATTGCACACGTGTTGTTTGCGTAGGTCGAGGAACAATTACTGTTTGCTGAAAGCTTTATTTCAACTATTTATTTTGAATAAAAAAACTTTCTCTTATCCGTTCTTTACAACTCTATGTATTAGACAATGAAGTAAAAATAAAAATGATGCAGAAAAAAGTCGAAATGAGATTAAATATTGCTCAATTTGACTTTCTAGCGTTACTTTAACGTCGTAATTTATAACGTGGTGAAGTGATAAATTAGCAGACTACTTTTGATAACACTGCTAGACATTTCTTCACTTGAAATTTTCTTTTCATAGTTAGTTCAAGTTAGTTAGTTTCAGTTAGATTAGTTCACTTACTTAGAAGTTCGAACTGACATTTGCACATTGCTTTAATGCTCGGTTTTATAATACTTTTTTTGCAGTTGTAAAAAAACTTTCAAAAATATAAATGAAACTTAATTGAATTCATTTTAAACCTATTCTTTAAGAATTTGGATGTTAGATTCATATATCTATCTACCAGTCTATCTGCCAATCTATCTACCTATCTATCTATCTATCTATCTATCTACCTATCTACCTATCTATCTATCTATCTATCTATCTATCTACCTATCTATCTATTTCTTTTCATTTATTAGACTAATGATTGAATTTTCCTTTAATCTTGAAAGACTTTTTACTGCTTGATTTCAAAAAGACAGTTGACTTTGTGAATGTGTTTCTCACAAAATTGAGAGAGTAAATAACAGATAAGTTAGATAAATAGTAGTCAGGTGGGTGGATGTTTAATAATGAATCAGTTGGTGCATTTTTGCTACCACAAATCTTTTAATAACTTTTTCAATTTTGTTATTTTTCTCAACTTTTTTATTACAGCAAAAAGTTTAAATTGTTGAAAAATTAAAGATTGTACACTTCCACCTTAACTTCAACGGCTCCATGCAGTTCTGGGATAGCAATTTTGGCTGGCTGAGGAGGTTGAACTACATTTGGCACGCGACTTTGTGTGACCCAAAACTGATCATTCTAAAATTCAAACAAAAATCATACTGAAATTCAATAAATCAAAAAATGTACCTAACGAAATATATAAAAGATGATAAAGATTCAAAACATTTTTAAAATTGATAAATACAAATATACTTTGTAAGCAATTAAATACTGAAATTTAAATAATAAGTTTCATAAGTTACTTTTCAATGCCATACAGATAAAATATTCGATTTTTTTCATATGAATTTGGATTTTGTTGCTAAGAATACTTCACTCAATACTGAACTGCTCGGAATGATTACAGCATATTTCAAGTGTAAAAAATAATCCTATGAGATCATAACTGATGCATCAAAGTATGTCACGTCATATCATTTCATATCATATCATATCACGTCATATCATGTCATGTTGTGTTATCACTACGGGACATGTTTTTTACACATTCTTTCCGTGTAGTATCGCTGATGATCTCAAAATCTTAATAACAATATTAAATGTTTTTGATTGATTGAAATGAATGATTAAAGTATTGAAAACGTGCAACACATTCATATTGTGCAATAATAAACAGACATTTCTTACACCACGTCTTGCTACAGACGTGCTAAAATAATTTATAACATTACCTGAGGTTGGATAGACCTGATTTCTTGAGGGGGTAAGGTCTGCTCGGGTTTAGAGAGCTTTCTGAGATAAGCCTGTTGTACCTCACCACCACGCATCACGTAAACTTCACCTCCGTCACTTCGAGGAATGAGTGAATCTACTTCGTGATGTTTGATAGGGGCTATCTGAGTCCCTTGCACTTGCCCTGCTCCACCCCTTTCTCCACCTACAGGCACTTCAGGTTTAATCGATCTACCACCTGATGCTGCACGTGTTGCCCCTAACTGCTCGACCCTTGTTGGTTGTGGCTTTGCAGGTACTACTGGGCCTTTCTGCGGCTGCTGCTGCTGCTTTACCGGCACCTGAGGTTGTCTAGTTTGCACCTGAGGTTGCTTAGCTGGTACCTGAGGTTGTGGACGGGATTGAGCTTCTGTTATTCGATTTTTTTGAGCTTGATGGGCTTGCTCAGCTGCTTTCATCTTAGCTTGCTGCTGAGCTCTAAGCTGCTCGGCACGTTCGCGCTCTACTTTGATCTGAGCTTCACGTTTAGCTCGAGCTTCCTCTGCCGATGTTGCTGGTGCGAGATGTGCTTTGGGTTGACCTGTGATTGATTTGACCTCTGCATCAGGTTGAGGATTGAAAGCAGCAGCCTGAGTTGCTGCTCGTTGCTTTGCTGCTTTTTGTGCATCAGCCTTGGCTTGCTCTGCCCTTCGTAATGCTTCTTCTTGAGCTTTCGATTGAGCTTCCATTTGTGCTTTTCTAGCCTTTGCTTCAGCTTCAGCTCGAGCTCTTGCCTGAACTTCAGCTTGAGCCCTTGCTTCGGCCTCAGCCTTAGCTTTTTTTTCAGCTTCAGCTCGAGCTCTTGCCTCGGCTTCATCTCTAGCTTTTTTTCCAGCTTCAGCTCGAGCTTTAGCCTCAGCTTGAGCTTGTTTTGCACGTTCCTGAGCTTCTTTCAATGCTCGTTCCTGTGCTCGTTTTACTGCTTCCTCCTGTTGAGCTCGAACTTGTGCCTGACGTTCTTCCGCCTTTCGTCGTTCTTCTTGTGCTTTTGCACGAGCTTCAGCTTCCTTTCTCGCAATTTCTTCAGAATCAAAGTTGACCTCTTTTACGCTATGATCTATCACTTTGGTTTCGTCAACTGAAAATCTTGCATATTTTTCACAAAATATAATAAGATTATTGTGCTATGCTTTCTTTTACAAAAAAAATTACACAAGCTGAATTACATATCTAATCTTTAAGTTGCGCAGCAAACCAACCAATTTTGCTCCCCTGATTGGTGGTTGTAAGAGTTGCTAAGTTGTCTTGTTGAACTTCAGGTGCTTTGGTAGTGACCATCTTAAATGCGCTGGGTCTCCGAACCACAGCTGCAACTTCCTCTTCCTCCTCTTCCTCTTCCTCTTCTTCTTCTTCGCTACTGTATGGTGGCATCTTTTTTCCTACACATATGATTATTTCTTATTATTATTCACTATTAACAGCAAGAAAAACGCAAAGCTTCATACAAAAATCGTTACAGTCTGTAACAAAATGCATTAAAAGTTTTAAATTTGAAAAAATTAGCAAGTAAGCAAAAAGTTCGAGTCTAAGAAGCGTGAAAAGTAATTGACTACTTCTTTTGTTTTATAAAAATTAGTGCAATTAAATATTAAAAAGTATAATACAATTTAATTAATTAATTTCAATCAAAAATCTTTTTTAAAACCAAACAAATAGCCTTTCAAATATAAAAACAATTCTTATAAAAGTAAAATTATCACTCAAAGTTTTGATGCATTTTTTAAATTCAAGAAAAATGTATTCTTTTTAAAAAGTATAAATGAAGCATAACTTTTAATACATAAATAAATTAACGACATTTAAATCAGTTTTAGTTTTGTGGTACTTTGCTACAATTATGCATATATAAGTACCGTGAATACTCGTCACTTGTTCGCACTTTTTATAATCAAAATTTAAATTTAAAAGATATATCATAATTTTAAATATAAAATTTTTAAATTGACAGCAAAATGTGGAATTGAAGTTAATTGATGTAATGAAACACTGCAAAGTAGCTTAAACACAAAACACTAAAATGATAAACACATATATATATATTTGTTTGTAATAAGCTTTAATTGAAAAATAATTATGGTCGAAATAAAGCAATTTTATTTGCATTCAAATTATCACATACAAAAACTTAATCCGATTGAGGCTGAACAAAAATTAGTGCTAAATGAATGGAATATATTGAAAGTAATTAGCAATTTTATTATTATTATTTTTATTACGACTTACTTTGTTGTATAAATTAGGAAAAAAGCTAAGAATTAAATATTAAGCAAAACTTACTTGAAAAAAGCCGAAATTGCACGTTATAATATTATTTTTCATGAGTAAATAAGCAAAAAATAGTCTTGCTTATAGCAACGGATCAAAATAACAAATTATGAAGTTGGATCAAAAATAATAAATTATGAAGTGTAAATGTAAGCAGAAATATGTACTATTAATATGTGAATAATATTATTAATTCATCACGGCTAATATACATTTTTGTAATTATCCTTCTTGTTAAACTTGATTGTTCTTATTAAACTGATTAAGCAGTTAATAACAGCTAACTTTTTAATTAGCATAATGAAGCATACGGCCAAAATGCTGAAAAAAATTCAATGAATTCAAAATTTTGTTTTAATAAAGTTTAAAAATTCGGTAACTCAACAAAAAAATTTAAAGTTAGCGTAAATTTGAATTTAAAGTTTTTTTTTTTTCAAAAATGACGTCTTAAGCATTTGTTTCTGAAAAAATCAAAAAGTAAGCAAGCCACAAGTCCATCATGTCTATTTGCAATACTCATCAAAAAATTAGCTTAATTAAGCGAATATTTAAAAAGTTCCAAAATTAAAGTAAAAAATTTTAGTGCCATAAAAGTGACAAATTTTAATGCAATGCAAACGCTTGCTGTTTTTCATGAAGGAAAGGTATTTTTGCATAATTTGCAGTGATTGCTTGAAGTATTTGTTTGGTTAATTTTAAATAAACTTTATAATTGGTATAATTTGCGAAAAATGGATAAAAAAAAAACAAAAATGTACTTAATATTGGGAGAATTTCAAGGAAACATCGAGAAAGAGCCATTGCAACGCATTTTCGAGGATTAAAAGTAACAACGAATATTAATGTTTGTGAGGAGAAGCAACAGGAAAGATCGTTGCGTCGTTTTTAAGGACTAATTGAAGAAGCAAAAGTTTATTCCTTTGCTTCAGCCCAACCCTAAAAACATTCTGAACAAGTAGTGAGTATGAATGTATATTCACGTGTGTAGGTGTATCATTTGCTGGCTTAAAATATATTTAGATGTGTTTAAAAGCAAGACTGATCTTTTTATGAATGATTGTGAGATAAAGACAAAATAAACCTTTCTGATGCTTTGTTTTGACTTGCCTCTTCTCATTTCTATATTATTTCCACAATGATTGAAAGCAGTTAACCAGTCACAAATGAACTTTAACCTCATGTAGTAGAATGATATCATTTAGGTCAATTTGGATGTTAGCATTTCAATACTTTCAACTATATCAAACTGATTAATGTAGCAAACATATAAAGTAAGCTGAATGAGTAGCTGAAAGTTTGCATATTAAATGATTAAATGTTGAGTTAAGAAAATAAAATTGCATATGCAATGTTGATTCGTGATGAAAAACTATTAAATTGGAAATAAATAATCAAAATAATCTTAAGACTGAATTTGCTAGTAGAACAAAATACTTCGTTTCTAATCTTAAACGATGACCTTTAACCTTTTAGAACTTTAAAGTCATATAATATTTCGTTCCGTCATATTTTTTGAATTTCGCAAATCCGGTGAGTTAAAATAAATTAAAATTGCTATCATATTTCAGCTCATTTTTATAAATAAGCTTACGATTGTTTTTCCAACTATTTTTTTCACTTCTCAAGAAAACATAAACCATAAAAAATGAGGTTGATGCTACATGGTGCGATATAAAAGCTGTAAATATAAGACTAGTCTTAACTTCGGTACTTCCATCTGCCTTTCCTGACTTTTACTGCCATAAAAATGCTCGAAATTGTATTGTCTGGCAACGACGAAAAGAAATTTTTGAAATGAAAATAGTATACACTTTGCTATCTTTTAATGGTTCCAAAGCGATTAGATCTGTTTTATTGTAGTCAAAAATTCACTGGAGCAGCTGTTAGTTTAAATTACAATAAAGAGATTTGCAAAGCTGAAAAAAAGTTGGTTTTTGTTTTCAACACACATTTCTTTTATTAGTTATTTTAAAATAGTGATGTTGAATTGGGTCAAAGTTCACCAAATAGTTTTAAATTTTTTGTTGACTGCTAGTTTAAGCACCTTAAGAACATAGACAGCAATAAAAGATATTAAAACAAAAAATTCACTTAAATAAAAACAAGAATTTTGCTTGAACTCCTTAATAAAATATAAGTGCTATAGTTATTTCTGTATACATGTATGTTTTTTAGGTCAAAATCTTACAAACATTTTCACATTACACTCTCGCAATATTTTAATATTTTGAAATTAAAAAACATTCATTGCATATTTTTCATTCAAAAATTCAAAGTTAGTGAACAAATTTGAAGCGCAAAGTGTGTGATATTGACTGATCTATTCAAATATACCAAATTCTCGTTTGTAATGAGATATAAAACTTTTTTAAATTTGAAATTAAAAAAATAGAGCAATAAACCTGAACAAATGATTAGATAGAATACGTAGAGAAGTAATAGAAGGATATAATCAACGCAAACGATCATATTAACGGGAACATCTGTTGTTATTGTTGTTGTTATTATTGTTTTTGAAACTTTCAATTTTCGAATTAAAATTGAAGCAAAAGTTCCTTTAGTTCATATTTTATTTAAGCTGAAATTAAGAGTTAAAATGTTATAATTTTACACAAAAATAGAACTAAAATAGTTGTTGTTCAATTACATTCATAAAAAGTATTAGCAATTTATTTAGTGCACTAAAATAAATTATTTTTTAGAATTAATGAAATGATATTTGCAAAGATTGATCTGATAAAGTAATTTATAATTCAAAAGTAAAGCTAAAAACAAATTTTGTATTCTAAAGTTTGAAAAAAATCAGTGCTATGCTATAAGCTTTTCATCTCACGAAAGTAATGCAAAAGAAAAGAGTTCGAAAAGCTAACGAAAACCAAGTACCCAATTGATATATCTGAAGTGAAGAAGTCAAACTTTTGAAGAGTTCGGGATTCGATGAATCCCTCTATCCACTGTTCAAATTACATAGTACGAGTCTGAAGCCTAAAATTATTTTGATACTAATTTTTTTGAAAATTGATCTCAGTAATTTGATCTACTTTTAGTAAAATTTGACTTCCTTTTCGAATCATTTGCTTTACTGTTTCACTAGTTTAAATCATGGAATATTGTCTCTAAAGAATTTTTAAATTTGTTCATTTTTTATATAAACAATTAAAAGTTGGTCAGCGATATATTTTTTGAAATTTCAGCACACTCTAACTATGAGATACTTTTTAAAATATTATTAATCCATATTGTAACCTTAAGCATATTAACAAGTATTTTTGTTGAAAAAATAACTCCTATCATCAGGTTAGTTTTTTTAATTCGCTCATGTCTAGCTTACCTCCAGTTTAAGTTACCTTAGAGTACTTTAGCTGATAGTTTAAAATGATATCAGCTATCCATTAACCACAAATCTCTCCTAGGAAACAACTGATCTTTCTCATAGATTGATAATATGATTGTTGATAGTGATTAATTCATTTTAATCGTACTTAAATAACGACTTTTCAATACAAAGAAGCATCTATTCTTTTTTGATATATCTCAAAGAATAAATAAAATGAGTGATTAATTTTTTGATTTTGGAGAAAGCGCTGCTCCCAATATAAATTTCAAATTAAGTCGGTTAAAATTAATCAAATTGTGGTTATGAATGAGCAGAATAAAGTGATTTATTATTCATTTAATTTGATCAAGTATTAGTTTTTAAAATCACTTTTCTACAAATCATTATGACTTACTGACAAAATTACAATCTAATTTAGTAAGCAAACAACAATAAGAATGAAACTAATTTACCAATTATTTTTATCAATAATTTGTATCAAATTCTAACTTCTTAAGTTTTTAAAGATCTAGTCCAACTTTCCTAGTGTGCTTCGAAATTTTTTATATTCACCAACTAGTTTTCTAACTTGAATGCATTTCGAGTTAGCTACAAAGAAAATGTGTACAAATTGTTTGCTTAAAACTCAGTGAATAATTTTTGCATACTTCAGCTTTCTTTTACTGTTTTCACAATCATACCTTGACCCGGCAATATAGCAATTGTTCATCACGTTCATTTGAACTGTTTGATCAGTTGGTGGAAGACTTTTCTTGCCAAAATGAAATCAAACACTCCAGAAAAACTGATCATCTTTATAGCAATTGCAAGCGGAAATAAAATGTGAAAAGCACAAAAAAGCACATATTTGTGACAAAAATGTCTAATATTAATTTAATTTCTTCATCCGCAACGATTAATTGATTCTGAAGAGTGTAAGCAGCATCTGTCTTTTGATGAATAAGTTATAACTGCACTCAGAATATTACAGTAATAACTTTTATCAAAAACTACAAATCTGATAATAATATAGCACTAATTACTGCTTAAAAATTTTTGACTTTCTAAGTAAATTACAATTTAAGAAGCTTTTTGTAATAACGTAAACTAGTCGTAAAGTAAGTAGAAAATCAAATGTGTCTCAGATGAGATAAAGCTTACCAAATAATCTAAGCAGCAACGCTTTTATTCTGCTCACTCACTTTGAGCTCTGAATTAATATGAAATTGAGGAGAAAGTTCTCAATTACATGCATGAGCATATTTCTATATTATTACGGAATCGTTTTGATTCAACATACAATTTCAATTAAAACAAACAAGTATCACAAAACAATGCAATTAAAATTACTTCTTATGGCATATTGTCAACAAATTTCAAATTCTGTGACGCTTATATACAAACAGAAAACCGATTACTACAATTTTTTATAATTATGCTATTTATTATTATTATTATTATTATTGTTATTATTATTATTAGTATTATTAATAATTTTTGGTATTATATTTATAATTGGTTTTTGTTATTAATCACAGTATAAAAGATATGGTAGAGATAATATTAACCAAAGTAGTGACAAAAACAATCGCACGAAGCATTATGAAAACGAAGTGCGATCAAGTGCGTGAGTTAATTAGATTCACATAAAATTTGAAAGTTAGAATTTATAACTTTTAATTTGTGTAAATTTTATTTACATCAAACAAAATTTATTGCAAAGCAGAAGATGAAAGAAACGTTTAAGCTTCAAATCTTTGGTTGTAAAATTTATGTACCAATGAAGTTATCAAATGATTACAACGTTGACTCATATATGATTATTGTAATGCTCACGCATTTATATAAAAAATTTAAAAAATTAATAAAAAATTTTGCCTGCTATCTTTAGAATGACAAATAATTCATAATTTGAAAATCAAATTTGATTATTCGCAAGTAATTTCTGTATAATCTAAAGAATACTAACAATAATTGTGATATCGTCAATCATTAATAATTGCTAATTTAGGAGTTAAAAAAATTAATATAAACACTTTTCAGCTAATTCAGGGTAAAATTCCTAGGGCCCTAAGCTCATCTTGTTGTCGTTGTAGTAAAGCTTGATTTGCTTCTAGGCGAGCTCTGCGCGTTTTATTCAAATCTATTTCTTCCCTAAAAAAGCTTGAATGTTCAAATATTTTTAGCCATTAATGCAAAAATTGCAAACAAAAATTTTTTCATAGTTTATAATGATTATTTAATCATGATTATTACTTTCAATTTGCTCATTATTTCCGAATTTTCTTTTTTAAAAAGTGTTTAAATTTAAAAAAGGTATCTAATCCGAAAATTTTCACGGAAGAATTTATTTATGCCTGAAATTAACTGTTTAATTATACTTTTAGCCTTACTCTCTACTTATTTTCGAATGGGGAAGGTAAGTTTTCCGCAGAGCTTCCTTTTTTGCAATGTACAATGACGCACCATTCATATCACTCTGAAATGACTATTAGCATAAGTATAAGAATAGAATAATCGTTATTCCTTGAAAACTTATACTAATTAATGTGATAATAATATCTGAAAACTTTATCACTCAAATATTTCTCAAAGAATAAGTTGAAAAAAAACAAAAAATTGTACATTCATGCAACTGAATATATCATTAAATATATCTTTGTCTCAAATACAAATTTCACTTTACTTTAAGTCAAACTTTACGATTTTAAGTAAAAGATTAGTCTGTAATTGTTGCGGAAGTTTCGAATCTTAAATTTGTAATAAACTATTCTTTTGACATACTTGGAAAATAAAAAATTGTTGGATAGAATTAAGCAAGCCATAAATCTTTTAAAGAACATTTGAGAAAAAAATTCAAACTGATAACAATGACCAGTGACCGAGTGATCGCCCTAATTAACATTCATATCAAACTACAAAAAAGTGAATTGTATATAATTCAAATTAACAACCTTGAAAACATCATCACTTATTTTATTAAGTGCCGGAGGAACTGGTGGATTTTCTGTAACTTTGATATGCTCAGCTTTGGTAAACTTTTTTCTCGATTTGGTTGACGGTGTTCGAGTTACAACAGGAATATGAGACTGGAGCTTTGGACTCCATTTTGGGTTTCTGCAATTGCCAACAATACCATTTTGAATTTGATAGAAAATTCTAGTAATTATTATTACTTGCTTACATCATTTTAAGCTTAATTTAATAATGGAAAGCAAAAATCTCAAAATTTGTGAACTATTATTCGAGCGAGTTTCATCAAAAAACAACCTCTGTGGTTTGTTACTTTTGATAAAGCCTTCATCTTTCGTTTCAACCACAGAAATACCATTTAGTTTTTTGCTATCTTTTTCCGCGATGCTTTCCTCGATGGCTGAATAGTTGGCAGACATTTTTTGCAAACGACTCCGATTTGGAGAATTTTGACTGGTACTCCTTGGGGGAACTACTGGGGATTTAATAAGCAGTCGTTCATTTAGCACTGAATGTGTGCTA
Organism: Thelazia callipaeda; assembly: GCA_900618365.1. Classification (NCBI taxonomy): domain Eukaryota; kingdom Metazoa; phylum Nematoda; class Chromadorea; order Rhabditida; family Thelaziidae; genus Thelazia; species Thelazia callipaeda. The sequence goes on from UYYF01004614.1 coordinate 46,571, forward strand.
CTGATCAATTCATTTTTGTTTACTCTATTAGCTACAAAGGGAATCTCAGAAGATTCAAGACGATTGCTTGAAGATTGGATTTCTGGACTGAAAGTGCCATTTTTGTATTGCGGATCATCGATGCTTCTTGGTGGAACTATTGGTGGAACTACTGGTGAAACTACTGGTGTCATAGCCACTCTATTAGAGTCCTGTTGAGTAACTGCTTCTTGAAGAGTTAATTCTGATCCAGTAGCACTTTTATGATCACTTGTTTGATCTGTATCAATTGATAATGATGCACCTACTGATATATTACAGTTAATAAAATCGGAATTATTTTGTTCAGAATCAGTTTGATTTGATTCCACATCATGAATACCATTATATTTCAAGCAATTAAGAAAAGAGTTCTGATCGTCTTCTTCGCTTTTATTTCCAGCGTTATTTTCTTCGAATTCAGTCGCAATCGTTTCTATTTTTGGTTCGATCAGTTCACAAAATTCCATATGACTTTTTTGCATTGCATCTTTGATGCTTGCGTTTGAATAAATTGATTCTGACTGCTAAAATTCATACTCAATCATTTAAGTTAATTACTGCAAATGTAATAATACAAATATAAAAACAAAGAATGAGACAATATTTATAAGCTCATAATTTGTTCAAAGTACATAAAGATTTGAAAGAACTAGTTTATAGTAATTAAAATTAATACAAATCAGTTATTTAAGACATTTCAGAGAGTTAAAGCTTGTCTAATAATTGTACTTTAAAATCCTCACAATCCTTAATTTTTAATTCATTGCCATCTGTATCTGTATTTGACAGATACAGAATTTTATTCAGAGAAGCTTAACATTTAATCTGTGGAAATTTGAGTTTGTTTTTTTTGAATATTCCGTGATTCATTTTTGCTAATTTATTTATCAAAACTCTGAATATTTTTTAATTCAGTACAATTTAATACTAAATACAAGTGGTTGTAACGTTAACGTCCTATTGCAAAAAATCTATCAAGCTTATATCAAACCTTTTCAAATTTTGAACATTCATTCTGCTTTATTTGATCAATTTTTTCGTCTTCTTTGGGTGCTAACGAAAGTGGCGGTCGTTTACTGCGTGGTGATGGAATGCGTGTTGTTGATTGTCTCGGAGAGTTTTCTGGTGTTGATGGATTTGATATGTTTTTTAGTACTTGCAAAGATTCATTGCTAGCAAATTTATTTGACTGAATCTTTAAATCAGGAAATACTTCACTTTGTGATGTTTGAACAGTTTGCAAAGTTGATGGCGAAGTTCCTGAGTACTCATCTGTAATCACTATAGTCTCTTCGCTAATAACACAGTTTTGTACCGCTACTGCAGGTTCACTTGCTGTTGTGGATTGTGAATATGCTTTGCATCCTCTTGAAGATTCAGAATTCATTGATTCAACTAGAGCTTCAGGAGCCAAATTTTGGCTACTTCGCCGAGGAAGTTGATATTTTTGTTTGGACATAAAACTTCCACCATTTGCTATTTTTGCCGGTCTAAAAACATATCAAAAGACTATGTTACTTCGTCTTTCACTGCTGAAAGCGGAATCTAAATATTGAAGTAATATTCAATGAATTAATTTACACCAGTGAAGAAATAACAAACATTTGTGCTTTTTGGAACCGTTTAGTCAAATCTGAAGTTGAATGGCTTTTCAAAAGCGATGAAAATTGACATTCATCAACGACCGAAACTTTATGACACTTTGCAAATTCTGGGTGATCAGGTTCAATAGTTTCATCAACTAAAGACCGTTCTAGTTCAAGTCGAATCTGTAAGGTCAATCTTACCATATGCTAATAAAAATCTCGCAAATTCCATAAATTTAACTCAAATATAAGATAATTCTAGTTTTTTCAATAAGATCAAATGAAGTGTTACATGTGTTCATTGATATTTTTGATTTTTCAAAAAATTAACAGTAAGCTTTACTGCAACTGATGTGAGCTAAATTGCTATTGTAATCAAACTACTTAATTTTAAATAATTTGAACTGAAAATTCAAATTAAACTTTGTTCTAAACCGTACTGGCAGTCCATCTCATTATTTTTTTGAATATTTTTGTCTAAAATTTTCAAAAATTTTTCAAGCAGAAAAACTGGATTGCTTTACTTCTTGTAGCTAAAGTTGTGCATAAAAGTACTTTGTACGTTGAAGCGCAGCTTAGTATTGTCAGTGCATCAGTAATTGGCATGTTCTCGAAAGCAATTGTCAATTCTTTTATTTTATCGCCTAAAATTAATTTTTAATAATGAGTAATTTAATACTTTGAATGAATTTGAAATAAGAATTAATAAAAATATTTAAAACAACCGAAAAAATCATTGAAATCATACGCGCATTTACTCAAATATCACGTTGTAGATGATAACATTTTTGTTGAAATTCTTGAAGTTATTAAAAAACTCTCTACTTATTAATTTTACATATTATCACTTCAGCAGTAAGTGAAGATAAAAGATAAATTATGATTAGAATTACTTTTACCTACGAAAATATTTCCGGAACGATGAGCTGGACCATTTGGTTCCACGTGGCTGATGCAAATCCCATCTGATCTTTGAGATATGTGAAAGCCTAATGCGCTGGTATCTTTATCTAGCATGCAACGAACCACATCTTTCAGCTGAGAGTATTATTTTTGACGTTTGATTTTGAAATTTTTTTAAAATGAATCCAAATTCTGACTTTGAATCTTTGGTAGAATAATCTCAGCTCTAAATTCTTTAGTTTACTTCTGAATTTATTCAGCCATACAATTACGAACCTCAGATCTTCTGTTTACGCAAACCAAATCATAATCACAATCTGCATTTTAAATTTATTACTAATTATGTTCTAAGAACTGAAAAGTTCAAAGTTAAGATTGTTGTAATCAATAAGCAAATTCAATTACAATATTAATAGAGCTATTTGATGAGAGATCATTGTATGTTGGTTGAGATTTCAAAAAATGTGATTGCTGTTCTGGATAATTTTTCAGATTCTCAACTGAATGATCATCAGAATTCTCGAGAAATCTTGTTGCCAATGAGGTGCATGACGTCATCTGAACATTGGCATTTAAAATTGTAAACCTTGCATAAATTTAATTGTTCAAGTATAAATTACTGTTTCAAAAGCAAAATAATAAATATAATACTTAAATATCTGAAAAATTTAAATATAAACCATTAATAATGTTTTTTTGAATGTGCATAATTTTTGTCAACGTGTTT
>UYYF01004615.1:0-24525 GCA_900618365.1 Thelazia callipaeda
GTAATAAGGTCAGCAGCAAGCTAACTAAAGTATTTGTAAAATGTGAAATTTGTTGGTGCACATAGAGAAAGAGAAGTTAGACGTAATAGAGTGGAAGCTTTCATGGAAGTCTAATGACGTTACTTTTTTCGAAAGCTCATTTTGATCAATTTCTGGCAATATGTGCTTCTCTTAGTCCTTTACTTGCGGGCAGTGGATGAGCTTGTAAGGAAGAGAGATAGATTTATTTATGTTTTATTTTTGTCAATCTTTTCGAGGATGTCTATTGTTTAATTCATTCACTGTCTACTTCCATATTTCCTTCTTTTACTCAAGCAGAATTTTGATCTAATTGACACAAAGCAGTGCAAGTAAAAGAATAACTGACCATTATATGTGTGTGTTTACTTTTATTATGTATGAAAGTAGTAAGCATTGAAATTAGTTGCTTTATTGAAGTATTTGCTTTTTTATGAAGAATTGTTGACGTAAAATTTTCTGAATTTTGTATTTTTTGTACACAAAACTCATGTCTTTTTCGTTGATTCAGTCTTATTTTTGTAGTTTGCAATTACCTTCAGCAGCTTTATTTCATATCAAACAAATTACTACAACTTTGTGGGTTTTATTTATTTTTTCTGTAAAATATCGTTTAACTTTGTGTGTCCTATTAACGTCTTGTGGTTGTGTAAGCAAAAGACTATAATTTAATTACCTTGTGCAAGAAATCAGAATTAGGCAAATGATGCTGTATTTAATGCAAATATTTCTTCGAAATGGAAATAGTACTAATGGAACTGCAGGGGAGATGAATGATCACTGATACGAATAAACTTGTAGTGAACAGTATGGAAGGTTTTCGAGCATATGGTGCTGGCATGGCTGGTGGACGATTTCAATTTGGTGTTTTCCTTAGGAAGCCGACAGTTATATTTCGGATCATTGCGATAGTTTGTTTTGCTTATGTTAAGATTATTATGCATCTTTTTCCATGCCATAATGATCGAGTTGCTTGAATTGCTGATGCTAGTTGGGATATTGAAGCTTTTTTATAAGAATTCAATAATCTGAATCTGATCTGCGTAAATAATTATGAGAAAACATAGGTGTTTGGGCTTGCACAGTGGATTGCTGTGTCCGGTGGTGGTTGGTATGTGCCTAAAAATGGTAGTGGGGAAATTTGCCTTTATGGCAAGAGTTCTTCCACTTGCTCGTTTGGTTCAGCAATGGGATTCTTTGCTATTCTTGGAGCATTGGGTCTGCTGTTTCTAGATGCCAAATTTGAGAAGATCAGTTCAGTTCCGTCTAGAAAACGAGCGGTTGTAACTGACTTGACCATTTCCGGTTTGTTAGTTTGCAAAAATCGACATCTTTCCTTTGAATCTCATTGTTTTATTATATCATTTTCTTAGGTAATAACTGAAAAGCTAATCTCGAGAGAATAATTAGTTCTAATATAATACAATTTCTACAACTCCGTAGCTTTTACAAGATACAAATACTGTTGTAATTACAGCTTTCATCTTTATTTATCTCGAGAAAATAATATGCTTGCTTCCATTGTAATAGCGTTCTCACGTGAGGTATCAGGAAAAGTTTATAGAACAATTGCAAGTATTTAGGTATCACAACAAGAATGATAATAATTTGGACATTTGGAATATTATACAGATATTTCTAGTTAGCTTAAAGTTAACGCGTTGTGGATTGATCAGATCAAGTGATTATTTTTTTTCAGCATCTTTTGCATCTTTGTTCCTGATAACATTTTTCACGCTGTGGTCGAAATATGGTGAGCTTGACATAAGTGAACCGTACGACGGTGGCACTGCCAAGAGCGCAATTTTTTTTGCGCTTTTTTCGTTTATTGCTTGGGTATTTCTGCTTATTACTACAGTAGAGCAAGTTGTTCCATGTGTGTTACTCTTACTCAAAGTTTGCATGGGGAAATTGAAAAGTCACTATTGTCTTCTGTTCACTATTAGGCTAATAGTTTTATTTTAATGCAAATTTTTTGATTGAACTGACTTTTTAAATAAAATGTCCATAAAATATATCGATTTGGTTTCAGATTGGGGCAGCCTTTTTTGTGTGGCGACGATATGAAGAAGGAGTTATTACCAATTTTGTGCCATCATACGAACAGGATTTCACTAATGAAGTGCAGATTGGACCAGATTACAGCTATGGAGGAGACAGCGACATTGGCGCGATTGGTGAGTTAATTGTTTGGAGTAGAAACTGTATTATTTGTAAGAAGAATTTAAAAATTGCAAAGTAATAAAATATAAATCTGTAATTTTGTTATGCAGTAAAAGTATAGCGCTAATTTAATGCATGAATCTTTGAAATTGTTTCTAGGAAAAAGTCTAGTCACTTTCCGCAGGTAATATCAATAACTCTCGTTTAAGCAGAAAAATTGTATTCACTTTTTGATTACAGAACAATATTTTAGGACATGGTGACAACAATGCATATCAAAATGCTCCTTTTACTGCACTGAATACAGCTGAATCACCGGTAGATATATCAAGAAGTTATCAGGGATACTAGTTCAATTTTAATTGATTTTCGTTTTTCCCAATAGCAGTGAAAAATGAATAAGGCAGATGCAAATCCAAACACATATAGCTTGCTCTTTCTTGCATTCTGCACTTTTTTTGAAAAGAGATAACAACGCATTTAATCGAAAAATTGCAAAACTTTCTCGGTGATTAAAATACATTTTGCTACATTGCATCAGTTAAAACTAGAAATATTGCCTAATAAAACTATTGTCTGTTTACGATTGAATTAATTAATTCCGATCCTTTTTTGGTGTTTCGATATAGATGGTTTGGTCTTTGATGACTTCAGCTATTAGCTAAATAGCACTTCTTTTATGCAAAGTACTTTCATTTTCTAAATCGCTCATTCAATTGAACAGTAAATGGCCATCACTTTATTGATAATGCACACTACAATATTGGCATTTCTCTAAGAGTATTGTGTGTGTATTTGAACAAGGTATCCTAATCTGTTTCAAAATCATATTGTACTAGTTCAAAACTGAAGCTGGAAGCTTGAATCAGTTCTGTTAATTTCCGGTTTATTTTTACGCTTGCAAATGCAGTAGTGTTGCTGTTAGAATTTTGAGATACTCAATCTTTGCTTTCGATCACGTTTTTGCTCGATATAGTTTCTGCGAAGCAAATTACATTATCATTCTCTTGAATACATTCCACAACTTGTGTTCGCATTTATTGTGTATAGTATTTTAACAAACAAGATGGTGTGTGCTTTTTATTTCCATGTATTAATGAGAACACAAAAAAAGTCAAACGTTCCAATGAATGAGGGTTATTTTTCATCTGATTTGGTCATGCGCGTTATTTTTATTGAAATTGAGCAGTCGCAAATTTTTGGTTACTGAAGATGCCATGTATAATGCTTTTAGCTTGATTTAATTACTAGTAAGAAATATAAGATTACTGTGTAATAAAAGTTGGAAACATATGTAGTCACATCTAGTGATGGTTTGTTCATTTTTTTTCCTTTGAAAGATGTATTGCATTTTATTTACCATTTTAAAGCGTGCTAAAAACCATATATATAAGTGCTTAATACAATTCCTGTGAAATAATATTAGGGGATACAATTGCCATTGAAAGCTGATGAAGAGCAATTTTTAACTTTCGAAATGAGAAGCTTTAACTAATTATTTATCACGAGGTGGCGTTAGTCGTCTTCAGAATGCAGTTCATTTTTTTTAAGAATAAATTTCATGAGTTGGTTTTTGTTATTGTATAATAGTGTACACAATTTAGACGTTGAATTCAATGAAGTTTAGTGAACTTATCTATAGAATTCATCAAAAACATGTTTAATTTGAAAAAGAAAGAGCAGAAGTGAAGTAAAGTAAGGAGTAAATTATCTAAAGTGTTTAATTATTTCATACACATAATTTTAAAGTATATATCACAAAAAGTCGTAATATTAGTCACAGCTGTACATCATAGTAATTCAAATTTGATATTGTTCATTCTCGTCGACGTGTGCTCCAATTTATCTCATACTGAGCATTTTACATTATCCCAACGTTCACTCAGACTTATAATTTTTAACGACACTAGGAATCATTTATTCATCTTCCTTTTATTTCTTGCTCTGCTGTCGAGAACTATATGACTGTTGAGAACGGCAGCTAATTAGTATTATGTAATGTAAGTATTGTGCATTATAATTTCTCATTTTTTGTAGCTGATCAGACTTTAAAATATTGCGAATAAGTTGACTTTAATTAACATGATAACATTTTCTGTATCATCACAAAACGTTTCTTTATGCCATAACGAGTTGTAATAATTGTCTATGATCTTTCAGTGCAATGAGATCAATGGTAATCAAATCTTAAATGAAAATTATTATTTCTCATTGAGACATTGGTTGCTTATCGTTCTGAATATTTTGCTGTATAACAAGAAAGCATAAAAATGATCAAATTCTTTTTACTACAAAGAAAGCCTTGTTGGCAACGAATTCGTAATGAAAATACATAATAATTAATTGCTGATAAAAAATGGAACACAATACATTACAGAGTGATATTTTCAGAAGTACTACATTTTAAATTTGAAGTAAAGAGTGAACTCCCATACAAAAACATGCCATATTTTAATATCACATGATGATTGCAAGTAACATATTTTAAAGATGTAATTTTTCACCGAATTAATTTCGTTTTATCAAAGTAAGTATTCAACATGAAAGTAACTTTTTAATTGTTATCTTTAAAATATGTTAAGCTAACGACTGTAAATTTGCCAGTCTTCATATGCTACTGCATTTTCAGGGAATTAGCATAAATCTGAAAGCGTGAAAACATAAAATAATAGTCGTAAAAATTTGAAAAATTGATGAACCAGATGATGAAAGTTTAGAGGGTCTGATTTTTGATGTTGTCTTCATCGTTACAGTAACAGTTTCTCCGGTTCCGGCTTCATTTTCAGCCGTAAATCTGAATATGTATGTTGTTCCTTGATGTAGTCCACCAATTTCATATAATCCATCCTCATCTTAAGTAAATTAAATCATGATAATTAATTGTTATTTTGCATGTATCATTAATCTATGTGACATTATTTGTTTAATTATATTGTCATCCGTAGTTTGTAAATTTAATTATTCAGAAATAATTTCATCATTGGGAACAAAATACAACAAGATGAAAATGTTAAAACTTACTCAGATGTACATCCATTTTAATGGCATGAGTGAACCATATACGGTTATCTTCATTATTTCGATCATGACCCTAAATTCAAAAGTTATGAAGTAATTAAAACAAGAAAACTTACGAATTATTAAGTTACTGACTTATTCATTGGTAACCATCAAAAACAAAATAAAGTTACAGCATTGGGAAGATTTTCTTATCTTATCAATGGCATAACTTTATTCAAAATTGAAAATGACGAACTTGATCAAGAATAGATTTTTTGATATATTCAATAATATAACGTTGTATTGGCAACTGTTCATCCAGTGCTTTCTCAATTTTCCAAACTGCGTAAGTCATTCCAACATTTTGTAGCGAAACGCGGACTTCACTAGGTGGTGCTGTAATAAACATTTTCTAAAAACATGAAAAGTGATTAAATTGGAAAATTAAGTGCATTAACGAGAAATGCTGCTTACTTGCTTCCCTAACAACAATGGTTTGTCGCGCTTTTGATTTTCCATTGCTTACTTCGCACCGATACTCACCCAAATCATATTCGGTTGTAGATAATATCTACAGTTTTAAGGGAAGTCATCCAGAAACCCACATTTTGTTGCAAATATCATATTAAAATAATTTTAATCATATTTACTTCGAAGGTATTAACTTTATAAGGTATTAACTATTATTTTCATTTATAAAGAAACAAATTAGCTTTTGGAAAGGAGATAAATTATATTCAAAAGACTTCAGAAAATTTTTGTTTGCATATAAATCGCATAAATATCATTATAAAATAAAAAAGACAAATTGAACAATTAAAAAAAATTTGGATAGTAAATTACTGTGAGACAGGCACTTTGATTCGATGTAGAAATCGAAATCACATGTTTCGAACTGTTCCGCAATTCTTCACCATTTTTTAAATACCGAAAATACTTTGCAGGTGGATTAGAACGTGTAACATTACAACAAATTGCTGCTGATAATTGATCCAGAATAACGAAACGTTCCACTAATGATGTGTTGAATTCTGGTGATGCTAAAATAATTTCTAACCAAAATGATTTTATGTTAGATCAAAAAATATATTTTGATTTACAGAAAGAAATTGATTGCAAAAAAAAGTCTACGAACACCAGATATCAAGTCGAATCTCATGCTGTTCTACAACAGTTACATCATATTGCGCAAATTCCTGAACCGCTAAACATTTGATGGCAATATCCTGGTACTCTTTAGTAAGTTTTTTAATGGTGACTTCGGTTCCAGCAAATATGAATAAAGTTTCTAAAATTATTTTGTCCATTTACAAAGTCAAATTAATTTAATTTCATTCATCTTTGACCCCATTACAATTGTTTAATTTGCAGTATAAAGTTATACTCAAATAAAATATTTTATGCGAAAAAAAATTCAGCAGAAAGTCGATATTTTTTTTTGAAAACTGGTGTGAGTTATCACAGTGCGATCTTTTTCTTTTCGAGTATATCTATGAATATGTAGTTTGATGTAAAACTGTTCAAAGTATAATTTGACATGAACCACTAAGAGGTAATCCATCGTGATTTGTAATATGTGTTTCAGGTGGTGGATTTCCTGTCGCACCACAATCGATGGTCAACGATTCTCCGAGCATGCCTCCAACAACATCATTGCTTTCCTTCCATCGAACTTTGTCTGAAGCAGTTCTGCATCAATCTAGCAACAAAACTTAAAAATGTCGCATTTTTTCAGAACTGCCCTTGAGAATTTTATAAAATTTATTATACCAAGAACAATGAGTTCTATTTCCCATTCGCCCGTAATCATTTGCGAATTCTCAGCAACACATTTATAAAATCCAGTGTCGCGTTCTGCAATTTGAGTGAATACTAGCGATAATTTTTTGTAACCTGAGCCATGTTCTTTCAGTTCCACAGTAAATAAGCTAAAAACTCATTTATAGAACGCAGAAGTCTTCATGATTTGAACTATTTGCAAATTCAAATCAAATACAGCTGCGGCATGCTACTATTTTTAAGTGTACTTTCAAAGTTTTATAAATTTAAATTACTATTTTAAGATGCAATTACGTCAAGAAATATGACTTGAAAACTGTTTAGAACGAATGCACCATTTACCTGTTGGAAGATTCACCATCTATTTTGCGACCAAACTCATTCCTCCACGTCAGATACTGACAATTTATGGACTTCTCTTGGCAGATGCAAGAAATTCGAAATTTTTGGCCTTTTCGAACCAAGTAGCGACTGCTGTTAAGAGGTGCTGGTTCAAGACGTAACGAATTTGATGATCTGACCTCTGCTCCCACATCTTAATTGATAAACTCGCATGCAAACTTTATTTCAGCGATTTAATTAGTAGTCAACCAACATGTGCAGTTTTATTCTTTTTTTGCTATTTGTATTATCTCTTTAGGTAAATATAATTACAAATATTTTCGTGTCATTAATGTTTTTTTGGTGAAAATATAGCTCAGATTGAAAAAATTTTCAGCAATGCAACAACTATTTCTAGTGAACTCAATTATTATAATCACTGTTAAGAATAGCTGCTTATTTTTAGCAAACTTATAAAAGTGCATAACATTTCTGGAAAGCACCTTTTTAGCAAATATTTAAAAATAAGAAAATTTGTGTTAGATATATACGATGGAAAGTTAAATAATATACAGTTAACAAATATGATACTTGAGAGTTGCGGTCACATTCTTAGAATGAAAATAAGTGAGGAGAAAGACTTAAATTTTTGCTAACTATCACAGACATGTGTGCCATTTTTTCCATGCTAAAACGTGGCAAATGAGATCAAACTGTAGCATGAGGGATGACGCTTTCTATTGTAAACATTTTACACACTTCTTGTATTTAATGAAAACAGTTGTAGCAAAGCTGAAAATCATTATAACAGAGAATTATTTAGGAACGAAGAAAAGAATGCTCGGAATGTATCGTCAATTCTAAACTGAACTTTCTTTCTCTTTTACTTCTTAAAGACATGTCATTTAATGATATCAATTGCATGCGTTTTTATATGTCTCAATAAAGTTTTGGCTGAAGAGATTTAACTTTGCATAATATTTAGCTATTATGTTGGAGCTTTTTGACAAACTCGAATGTTGTAGAAAATTGTGTTTGAAAAATCCACAATGTAGTTATCACTGTAGTACATAAAAATGCATTTCAAAAAACAGAAAAGAAAAATGACCATTGCGAGAACAATGAAGCAAATGCTAGAATTATTATATTTTGGATAAAAGTGAGAAGGAAGCAGTCAGAATAAACTAAAATTGGTTAGAAAAGGTTACAAAATGATAGTTAACAAAAATAATGATATATAATAATAACAGTAAATGAATTTAAATGGCATGTGAATAAAACGGATGAAATTGTAATTAGAAGATGCCCACTATACTTGCACATACACCATTTGTTACCCAACTCACGGTTTTTCTGTGTATATATGAGCAGGAAGAATTTAGCATGAAGATTTGATCCTTGCTTAGCAAAACATCCAGGAAAAGAATTTGTTTGCTTTGTGAATAGAATAACAGTTTTATTTGCTATTAAGAACGGATAAATATTAACGTAAATTAATTAATGAGATAAAATTATGTGCAACGTCAGGAAAGTGAAAAAGAACATACCGGCAAGGAGGGCATGAGCGATAAGTAATATGATTGTGCTGGCAGTGATAAAATGAGCTGTGATGTCAGTGTAGTTAGCCGTGGTGTAAAAAGGAAGGAAAACCAGCTAAATAACTTACTAACTGGTCACACCAACCAACAACTAAGTAATCAACTAAACTCACTAAATATTCATGCTGGCACTCAAAGACGCACCAAGCGATAAGTAAGCAAGGCGAAAGATGCAAGGCTACTGCAACTGCAAAGCAAGAATGTGAGTTGTAGTGGTTACTGCTGCCGATAGCAGGCCTATTTGGTTTTGTCATGCTTTGCTTGCCTCTTTTATTCGTTAAGGATATCCATGAATTCAAGGCATTGCATCTGTACAACCTGAGGGAGCAAGAAAATCAAGACGGCTAATGGAGGCAAATATAGAAAAGCATAGCAAATTGCCTTTATTCATCCAACTAGCCTTACTATTTCCGCCCCTGTCAACTTGCTTTGCAAGAGCAAGATTCTATCTAGCTACCATGCAAATCTCATCTCGTTCCAGAAAAATCATTACTAGCATAATAATTGCAAACAAATTAATTTCAGCAATAATTTTTGAACATATATGCTACTCAAGTTATCATGCTGATTTAGTGTGAAATAGTTGACTGCACTCACAATTATTGACAAACGAAATTATTGCATAACTACTAAAATATTTGTTTCAAACCCTAAAATGTATTTGCATTGCTTTTGGATACCCAAAAAATATTGAGATAATGATACAGGTATTTATTAATCATTATCATCATAGAAAAGTAAACATCAGCACTGTACCACCGTTAGAGATACACATGTAAACTAGGTAAAGTAATGTTCGAAGTTGCTTACTAAACTATTTTACCATTTAGAACGTTTTACAAGTTGAATATTTTTCTCAGTGCATGGTTAATGTTCATGGAAATGTATATACGACTGCTGCGAGTACGAAATGTTGAGCAGACAGTAATTAATAATATAATGAGTCAAATATAAGTGTAGATGACAAGAGGAAGGTAAGGTGAACGGCTGAAAGATGAAGGAAACAACAGAAAAGAGTGATCGGAAGAGTTATCATGATGCAAACTAAACTTCATAAATCATTTCTTTTGTAAACATTCCAAACATTCCCAAAATAACTCAGTGATCATCTTTATAGTCTTCATTAAAGAGGAGGAGTGATTATATTACTCCTTTTCGTCCTCTTTTTTGGTAAATGTAATCAAATAGCGTGCGAAACATCTCGTTACAGCAGTACCAGCATTTTAACGGTACTTAAGATGGGATGTTTTAAATTACTAGTAGTTCTTCTGGATGTTGCGCTAATTACGGAATGTATTAGTTTCTTGCATAATGCTTGGATTTTTACCACGTCAACAACTCAAAAACCTGGCTGTTTCATTCACAGAGATCAACAATTACATATCATTATGGATCGAGTATGCGAAATTTGCCATGAAATGTATTCACATCAATATCCCAACACCAGAGCTAACTGCAGGTTTTCTGTAGTGTTTTTTTTTTCTTCTGAGCAACCACTTTTCAAACAAAAAGAGAAGAAACAACAAAAAGAATGAAAAATTTTATCACTAATTGATAAACAAATTATAATTATGATAACAGCTCAAAAATGGATCTTTACTAAAGCATTTGAAGACACAAATAATTAGCGTATTTCATTTGCAGATCAAACTGCTTCCGAAGCAAACACTTTCAGTCATGTCTGGAACATTTTCGACCAATGACTCCGTACGGTTAAAATTGTCTCATGATTAAATTAATAGATCAAATCAAATACCAGTGTTCCATATACAGCTAGTCTCACGATAAAAACGCCATGATCACTTGCCTTCTTAATTCATGACACGTCTTCGGGTCATTCTAAAAAGTCTGAATGCAATTATGTTTCTCAATCTCAATGATTTGTAAATACTTTGTTAATATTAGATGAATGAACGTCTAGTTTCAATTTTTTATCAAATGTTCCATCTAATGAATGAACACGAAGGAAAATAACCACAATCAATCGTAAATATTTTTGTCAGCTTATTACTTAAGCTAAAATTATTGATAGAGCTCATCTATAAGATTCATCGAATGTTTCTGGCATGAAAGGAGTGCCGAAAAATGAATATATTTTATTTTCTTACTGTTGCTTTGGTCGAAAGATTTCGTTTCATGTGAAGAGCACAAAATTTAATACGATTTGCATTTCACAAGAACGTTATATTTAACATTTTCAACTAATGCTGTACTGCATGACGTAGTCAATTCTCGTGTATTATTTTTTATGCCATCTAAGATTAAATTTTGATTTTTATTCCTTCTCAAAGATTCCTGCAACAAAATTTGTAACTAAGCAGTCAAAGATTGAATATCAAATTACAAACACCATTACTTTGGTCATGCAACATTTCACGGTGTTAGCTTTCAAAATGACTAAATTTTTATTGAAACATTTGTTCCTTGTGCATTTTAAAACAAATTCTTTCTTGAATTCAACCTCTGTGCTTTTGACCTTTATATATCTTCCCAATTTTGATAAATGGTGTAATTGTCAAATCAGTTCTCATTTTCCATAAAAAAAAGGCATCTGTGATAACTTAAAAAATTGTCCAAATAAAAAATTCTTAAATCGTTGTTACCATAATTTCAATATTTTCTCAAAGTTCTTCCTCATTTTTTTCTGATAATTTGAATCTAATTTTGGTAATACCAGTGATCAAATTTTGTACATTTCATAGTGTTCATACAAATAATTATTTTATTATATTTTACACAACGCCTGGCTAAAACTTTTGATCTATTCATTGTAAATATACGTGAACTGAATGAAAAATTAGTCTAAAGAAATTCCTTCTTTTAAATGCCATACAAATTAGTATGCATATGATAGATGACTTTTCATACTATAGTACAAGTGAGACGTAAAAGTAATAACCATGCATAGTGAACTTAATCTCGCTGAAAAATTAAAGACAAAAGAACTCGCATATTGTTTGCATAATGCATTTGCACAAAACTATTTCTAATAAAATGTTACCACTTCAGTTTAATAAATGTCTCGTCATCCACAACTGTATTCATAATTTTCTTAAATGACTGCATATTTATGATTGATAGCATCATATAAGAAAAAAGTATAAACCTCAGTGATTTGATCAGAAAATTTATTCGATAATTGAGTCGTTATTTCATTCAGACGAATTGGTTTCATCGTTTTATAATTGCTATTAGCTATGCATGGACACAACAGAGCTACACATATTTGTCGAAATTTACGACCAAATATAGAGTATATGAATATATTGGAAGCACTGAAACCAGTTAATATTAGAAGCTGTTCAAAATGCTTCGAAAGCTCAGAAATTATGATACTTTAGTAAAGGTATCATCAATAATATCTTAAAAATGAGGTTTATCACGGTTATTTTGAAGTTTTTAATTCGTCATATGCTTTTGCATTAGTGCATACGACGTTAAAGGATACATAAATTCCAGGACTGATAATGTCGACATAGGTTATATGGCAAAATTTATTAGAGGCTAGTTGAATATATAATAATTACCATATATATATAAGGAACCAGTTTTTATCAAGTTCGCAAATAAATTTTACTTTAAAACTCCAATAAGAAAGTTATATTCTTTTTTATCTGTCGAATACTCTTTTCTACTCATGCTTTTATTTTTTTTGCTATTCACGAGTACGTGAATAATGAAAAAAACATGAAAGGAAATTTTCAAGAACACTCCAGCTGTTACTGAATAAAATAGCAAAAAATTAGCTTAAAATAGATAAAATTAGCGCACCTGTTGACGCATACCAATAAATTTCCGACTGGTAAACGTAACCGGAAAAATTGTGAATATTCAACAAAAAATGCCTCGATAATGTGATTAATCCCAGCGATTAGGTTACAGATGATAAACATCGAAATCATTACGAAAGCCATGAGTGTACAGCGACGTTCTTTATCATCCAAATTTGTAGTATTACTACAATTAACAAGGGAACGACGAATACGATAAGCTTGATGTATGGCTCGAATGATGATTATATTTAAAACGATCATCGTTGTCCAGGGAATAATTATTAGCAGTAACAAATAACCGTAAGTATTGTATAAAACAATGTAAAGGCCATTGGTGCGCAATGATGTAGGTATCAAACGACCACATTTATCCAATGTTAATTCGAATAAAGATGGAAGTTTATAGACGAATGAAACAGTTGCGATCACTGATAAGACCAATTTCGCACGAGATGTTGAACACCACATACGTGTTTGTAGCGGGTATTTCACTGCGAGGAATCTGAAAATTTTTTTATTCATATCATATATTTCAAGATATGTTACAAGTAGTAAATATTTAAAAAATTACATGGTGTTTTCAAAAAAAGTGAACTTTTGAAATAATAGCTTTTCGAAATTTTATTAAATCACTGGCAAGTTGACATTTTCGCGATGTCACTGATAACAACTTCAGCCAAAAAAAGGAATTTCCGCTTTTCTTGTAAAGGAACATAACATAAAATGAGATAAACTTTACTTGCTAAAATATAGGGATGACAATTTATATGTTAGTTTTCAAACTGTTAGTGGGAAATGAAACACTGTTTGTTTAAAATGTTTTTCGCATGTGCTCATTGCAGTTTTTTCTAAAAAAAATAAGTAATTTGATTGCTAAAATTAACCGGTCAACAGTAATTGCAACACAAGTCCAAATTGAAGATGTTTGTGCTGCAAGTGAAATCGGATAACTGACCAGTGTTGTTTTCCAAAAAAATTCGCATATTATGCCTTGCTGCTGAAAATTTCGCCTCAATTCAAGCTTTTTCTATTTTGATTGAAAATTCACTTATAAAATTACACTTTATTTCTGCAAGATGAATTTAAATACATTTTTTTACAGACATTCTTACAGATATATTACATAATCACTTTGAATTCAACATCATATTTCAGCTGCAAATATACAAGATTTAGGCGTGTCACATCAGTGACGTGAGATGTTAAAAGATGGATTCTTCAGATATATACAGTTTTAAGTCATTAAATCTTGATACAGGTATTACTAGCAATAGTTTTGTTAAGGAAATTTCGAATATCCAAATTTCTACCAAATAAAACAAAGTTCTCAACAATTATTTGTCTATTTTAAATATTTTTCACAAGAACAATGTATTGTACAAAAAATGAATCTTCTATTTTGCAAGAAATGACCTGAACATTAAAGAGGAATATTAATTGGCAATCAGCGCTTTGCATTGAGTTATGATCATGGAAAACACTTGTATACTTCATTCTATCTTCATCCATCGTACAATGTGTTTTTCAGTCTATCCCCTTCAGTCCTAAATGTTTCTGACTTTATATGAATTTCAAAAAAATTAATGGAATCATAGTCAGATGAATAAAAAATTTAGTAAATTAAAAAAATATTCATTTTAATGAAATTTAAGATTAGGGGAATTAATTTTGTTAACAAAAGTTTATACTAAGATCAGAAGTTTTTAATAAAAGAAATTTTTTTCTGAGCGATTAAATATTTATTTCCTTTACTTAAATGGAAAAAATTTTCATGTCGAAAGAGCAATGAAGCAGTCAGAAACGAACAGTCTTCATGACTCCTATTTAGTAAAAACAATGCCAGAGTGATTGTTAGCTTTAAAAAGGTCATAAACACAAAAGCAAGCTATGAGTATTTCTGAGATTATTGCCAAGGAACATTCATCTTTAGTTAATCTTGAAAAAAAATCCTATCTGTTTGAATCTGTTTAACCTCTCATATAATGACAATCACATTGTTACAATTTCTTCATATTCTCACATTCACGTTGCATTTGTAATTAACTATTTGATATTCTCGTATATTTATAGCATATAATCGTAGTCATGCACTTTTGTGTAATTCAAATGCGATTCACATTAATGATCAAATCACTTAAAATTCATATAAACATATATTTTTAACAACTACCACTCCTGCATTCTTGCTGCTAAAACAAAAGTCATAAAGACTACATTTAAAATTATAATGAACTTTTTTCCTCAAACTTAGTGTAGAATTTGTTATATGCTAATTTACGCGAATAAATAAGAATTAAAGCAAAATTCATTCCCCAAACAAGTTTGGGAAATGAATCTTTAATTACGCAAGCCTTTATCCACACCACAATCTACTATTTACATTAATCGAGAATTATTTTAGCTTAAATATAGAAGATGTGCTTTCATGTGCAGAAAAACTATACACTGCAAGCTCAGAATACTAGAATACAAGTTGGTAATTATCATACATTAGTTATTTACTTACACATCTAGTTAGGTTAATTTGTTTACAGCAGTTACTTTTTTAGTCCAGCAGACACCAATCACAATATTAAAATGTTAATGGCTGAAGAACTCACGACTGCATTGTTGGGATTTCTTGAACCCTAACAAACTCATCAAGCATTAGCATTACGAAAAAGCATTAGAAACAACTACTGACAGGCATTTACTACTTTGAGTGTAGAATAAAGTGTAAGAGAGAAAGATACTGCGATGACAAAAGATTCAAAATTGTTTTCTCAGCTATGTTCATTTGAAGTATGAAATGAATCTTGCAATGGTATGCTGCTCTTTCTTTTCCCGTATTATATAACAACATTTCCAAATTTTAATCGTATAATAATGTCATTTATTATAAAGTTCAATCATATAAATGATGTCTATGGATGAAATTAATGAGTACCGTATGGAAACTGGATTGAAATGTTGCTTTTAGAAATCAAAAAAAATTTCTTTCACTCAGTTATGTTTTGCATATGAACTAAAAATAGCGATGTACCAAACGATTAACTCTTCCAACTCTTTAGTCAAAATGAAAACGGGTGTTTTTAAATGAATTTCGAAACTGCAGTTGCATATCTCTGTACGACAAACCTTTTAAACTTGATTAGAAAAATGCAGACAATTGTTTGCAGATTGAATAACTGAGATGCATCCGCACATTTCTCTTGCTGAATCTAATAAATTTCGAATATTTACTGTTTCAAGCTTCATCACAACACAATGAATTCCTGTACAAGCGAAAAGAGACTTGCAGCCATAATTCGAAATTCATTATCAGACATAAAATTGTAAAATGCGCACAATACTTGTAGACTGAGATGAAACTATGCATAAAAGTTGGTCAGCATGTCTAATTAATCATTTGAAAATTTATTCGTGAAGTACGAAAATCAAATCTAAATGACAAATTATTCATAGGGTTCAAGATTTATTTCAAATAGAGGAAGATCGCCTTAGAGTAAAGGCACGATTTATGAAGACAGGATTGTTAATTTTACTTTCATTACAAATCACAGTATTCATTTTTCAAATTCATGACATATTTTAAACAAATGGTTAAATGAATATATACTGTTGGAGAAGGTAAAAACAAAGACTTACATTATTTTGCAAGCAAATCTGCATAGGAGGATAAATAAGAAGTGAAACAAGCAGAAGAATCAGATCAAAAAATGATAAGCCAGCTAGATAAATGTTCAAGGAGGAACGCATTTGTGGACGAGTAAAAATCAGGACACAAATAAAAGTAGCGAATATACCAGCTGTACAAACAACTGGAAGTACTGTAGTATAAATAATAAGCTGGGTGATTTCCACCAAATTATCAGTCCGGTGGTGGAAATCATGGGGTGGTGGGATATAACATCCTGAATAATTATGATCCATTGATAAGGACTTGCAGAGATAACAATAACAATAATAATAACAATTATTATATTAAAAATAAGAATGATAAATAGTGGTGATGAGAGTGACTTCAATTTGGCGGTGTCTCATCAAACAATTATTCTCCTCACGAAATTGACCCTGCAGTAAATTTTTACCTAAACAATCAATCTAATAATAAGAGAATTAACGATTTAAGCATTGATCATCTGTTCTCTAGAAATGCTATTTAAAAATTCCTTTTGCTTATTAATCGAGAAGTCCCATTTCTACTTCCAGTCTATCTCATCCATCCATTAACTTTATTATCATACCACACCCATTTTTCCCCATTTCAGTCGCTCCACCTATCACTAACTTTAGTTGGCTCTAAATTTGTACGAGTCTTGCATGTCCTTGAATAACTTTTGCATTACCTCATAATTATCACTTCAGCTTTTAAAGTGAGTTCATAATGATTGCTTCTAGCTTCTTGACTATGTCAAATGTGATCTGAAAAAGACTTATTGTCATATTCCTTACTTAAGTCATTTATGTACTCGACGATGCAGCTATGTTTGTGAATGTTGCGAGATTAGTACTTATGTACACACTAGGCCTTTTCTGAATTTCATTATCAGCTTGTCCTTAGTCGCCTACAATTTGAAGAATATAAAGAGTGAAATTTACGAATTTTTGCTGCTTATTTCATCAGTGGATCAAAAAACGATGAAATATTCATAGATGATAGTGAAAGCAAAATTATTTCAGATAATAGAAATCATGAACAAATCAAATGTAATTAAGAATACAAAGCAACAGCAGCAGCAGCAGCTTTCAAGATGACTTTATTTACATCATCACTGAAATATTGGGATTAAAATCTAGGAGTATTAAAATATAATCAAGCAATATGAAAAACTGACTAAATTTGTAAAAGCTTACATTCTAAGACTTTACGGTTCCATTATACTAATTAAAGTTTACTGAAAAAACTAAGCGAAAATTTAAGTTTATTACGAAATCGGATTGATTCATTTAATCCTCAAAAAAGCTTCCATAATACAACTTAATAACCTATCAGCTGTATCGCATTTTGGCAATTTTTTACGAAACTTTAATGAATTCAATAACTATTAAAGAGTAACCTCAAGATTACGTCTTACTTATGATTAAAAAATTGTGATTTTATTGACAACTTCACTTTATCTTAATTGCAAGATGAAAGAATTATTTTTGAACTTCAAATGATTCAAATAGTATCTCTTACACAAGAAAGACGCAAGTTATTTTGGTGAAAATGAAAAAATCTTTAGCTTTGTTTTTTTGAAAATAGCATGTGGCTGTATAAAATTGAAACAGAAAGACTTTTCAAGTATTGTTAAAGTACTATCTTGTGCTCAATATACCTGAAACGTTAAATGTGTATTTTTAGGTACCACTTTACTCACTCACAATACCAATAATATTTA
Source organism: Thelazia callipaeda (assembly GCA_900618365.1). NCBI lineage: Eukaryota > Metazoa > Nematoda > Chromadorea > Rhabditida > Thelaziidae > Thelazia > Thelazia callipaeda. The sequence goes on from UYYF01004615.1 coordinate 18,016, forward strand.
CTAATAATTTCGAATAAGTAATTGTCGTTTGGATGTAGTGATAGTCAATTTCGTTTTTTATTGATTACAATCGTAATACGTAAATGACTTGATAAGCCTTTATTACGCTTCAATACATTTTACAGCCTTTGTCACTGTTATAAACTTGTTGACAAGTGTAGAACTGAAAGTAAACAAAGAAATAAAAATGAACAAATAAGGAAACAATTATATAGAACCTTCTATCTACAAAGCGCATCATGTCTTTATCTCTGGAAGCAATACTAAATGTTAAATATTTGAAATTAACATTTAAAAAAATTATTGATTATATTCTTATCTTTTAACTGCACTAGAGCATGTACACAGTGTTCTTTCAGGAAGAAATTGCCAATTGCTAACAGCAGTTTTTTTGTGGTATTATCAAAAAAATTAATTAAAAAAAAAGAAAAAACTGTAAAGTATATTTCTTGACTGGAGCTACCAGTGAAAGATTGCAGTTGAAATACGAAGATTTGGTCAGTAAGAAGCCAAAAACTTTTACCTATACTCGGGATTATAAAGCGAAATGTTGAGAAAATTTGGGAAAATTTATTTAAATGTCTACTCTGCAGTCATTCTATAGAAATTATGTTTTATAATGCAGTATGAAGGAGATAAGCAATGAAAGATCATGATAAAGCAAAATATCGACATCGCCAGAAAATGCTTAATGTTACTGAATGAATACTTATATAGACTATTAGATATTCAAATACAAACATGTTAACCTTATACTTCAGCAAATTTGACCTCAAACTATTCAAAATCCATTACGTTCTACTCTTTCTGTCATAGCAATTACCAAAATATATGGCCTGATAATCTATTTTTTATCTTCTTAAAATAAGTAGTGAAAACAAGTGAAAAAGGAAACTGTCATTGGCGCATGAAAATTTTGATTGCAGCTGCAGAATTGGAAATAAATGGCGAGTGTGAAATAATTAACTCCCACTTTTGCAAAACTTTTTAATCTACCAAATCAAATGATATGCAATTCCAGCAGACACCATCGCTGACAAGGGTTGATAATGGACGATTTTCATTAATCAACATATAATATACACATCCATACATTTGTATAAGCACTACATACATACGCATTCAAATACTTTCACAGACACCATGTGTATTTTCTGTTCGCTCCAATTGCAAAATTTCAAATTTTCTTCGGCATTAAAGACACTTACTGAAGATGAGAACCAAAAATTGAGCGAAAAGTGGTATGAAATGATTGACTTTTCTGAAACATTTATCTATTACTTTTTTTCATTCATCTTCTTCAAAATGTCATTACATGTCATACCATCTGCGCCTATTTTCAGCTGCTTTTTTTTAATAGAAAGAGATAGTTTTAAGTGCAGTAAATGTGTAAATGTAAGAACGTGAAAGCAGGAAGTAAGTATTGGTATAAAACCATTATTTGCTTTCCCTTGTCGTATTTCTTAAATATCATGATAAAAAATATATTTATCAATATGGTAAGCAATTGTTTACTCTAACTTTTTAGTTATTATAGTCTTGTTATGGTAATATTTGTTGGAAAATTTTTTAATAATTAAAACTAATGCAGTTATAATTTTTGCGTTTATTTTTCGTGATTAATTCGCACAAATATAAAATCAATTTATCTGCATACATGCACAAATAAAGATAGATATGAATAATAAATTCCATGCATGATTGATTACTGTTCATTGATCAGCAATCTTTCTATCATTTGATCATTCAATTTATTTCTATTTGGCATTGATTAATTTCGGCTTCTTTGCTTCCTATCAAACCTCACCTCTTTGCTTGTTTTCCAATTTAAGCATTTCATACTGAGTGTATTAATAATGATATAAGATTACAGCTTTTATCAAAGCTGTAACCTTATATCATTATTATTATAACTTTTATTGTTTATTGACTTATTCGTACTTTTTTTAACAATCAAAAATAACATTTAATGCTTTGATTAATTATTTTTGAAAATTTTATAGTATCAATTTTCATCAATCATAATTCATGTATTAAAAATTTCTTTTTATTCAATAATTCTTTATTCACTCCATTCTTTATTACAGCACTTCACTCATTTCTGATATACTTCTGATGTACTCTGTCTGTCTATCTGTAAGTAAATTTTTTAAAAATGAGAGCAAAAAAGCCTTTTGTCATTGCCAAGCACTCGAATCATTTATGATGAGATCTTCACATACACTTGCAGTCATGGTGGTTTAAGCATAAAGATTTGCTTTTTTGTTATTTAAATTATTTAAAAAAATATTTTCTACACGTAAAGCTCTAATAAATTATAAAAAGAGTATGCAAAAAACGAACAAGCAATTTGTCAACTAATTCAGCATTAAGCAATTTTATTAGTATAATTAAGTATGCAACTGCGTCATTGTAATTTTGCTGTCATTTAATTTTGTAAGTGAAACGTCATTATTTAAATTATTTACTCTCAACTCTTGAACGATATGAAATTGTGATATTTAGGTATTGGAGTTTCTATATATTTAAGCTCATAATTAATTTATTACTTTCTATTTATTTTACTGACAATAAAATTTGAATAACAAATGCCTAAGTTTGCTATTGCTAGCAGTAAATATTAATTCTAAATTAAATTCTTTAAATTGTCACTACTTAAAAAATCCAATCATTAATTATTTGTGACACATCACGAATATGACTAAATTGATTTTTCATTGACATAACTACATTAAAACCGGTAAAAAATATCATTGTGTTAATGAGAGCTTTATATTTTACATTATACTTTTTATACTCTTTGAATACTTCATAACTATTAATTAATTTTTCTTAATTTTTTGCTCATTTGTTAAAACATAAATTATGAAATTTCCCAATAATTCTGTCAGATGCGAAATTTTAGGTCATCAAGAACTATCACACAATCATTTAATTCGACTGCGTCTCCACTTATTCCAAGTTCATATTCTGAGCATAAAGTGCTGCAAAAATTGCAAAAATTCTGCATGATTTTATAATAATAAAATGTGATCACAATATATTTCATAATATATTGTTTATACTTGCAGCACAATATCCGTCAATTTGTTATTCACTATTTAAGCAAAATGATGGAAGTATGAAGTGATCATGGTGTGTTTATTTCTTGTTTTTTAATGCATCTTTTTTGCATTGGTGCCATTTATCATTTTGTCATTTTATCATTTCCGTATAAACTATAAAGTTTCTGCTATAAAGTTTTCTAATTTAATGAATTTTTATTCATGAGAATAATTATCAAAACATTGCTTTTAATAATTCCTTCATGATGCAAGAATCATGATGAATTGGATAATTTTTAGACGAAAACTTTCTAAGTCTGATCAAATTTTTTATTATAATTAAATTATGCTGAAACTCTCATCATATTTAATCAATTTTTATTTATTCTTCAAAAGTTTTTATAATCAAATTAATCTATTAATATCTTTAAAAGCCGGCAATGCTTTCATTAAGAGTGATTAGTACTCGTAGCAAATTTGAAACTGCAAATAGAATATGCTTTAAATAACTGATCCTTCAGATGTTCATATTAATTTTATTATCCATCTCATGGGCATCTCCATGTAAAACAGAATATTGTGGAGAGAATAAAATACCATGTGGAATTGAAGTTTATCCAAATGCTCAACCACTTTTGCATTGCTCGCGTCCATCTTGCTTCCAGCATCGATATGCGGTCCGTTTGTCATTTGTAACATTATTAGTTTTGTTTACTTTTAAATTATCAGTAAACATATTTTGTTTAAAATGCGTTGGAACCACTTGCTATTTAAATTTGTCGAAATCAAACTTGAGAGAATATCAAATCTGACTTGCATCAGCATGTCAGATTTGTCACATTTGATAAAAGACACGAGTGTGTGTGCTTACATATTTATTGCATTCATTCATCATTAGAACCCTATTATTTTTTTTCAAATACAAAGATAATTTTTGAATTTTCAAAGTCTTTGCAGAACTTCATTAATACTTCGATTAGAAATGATTTTGGCCGTCTTTTCATTTGAATTTGTTGTTTCTAAAAAATAAATTTGAAAACTCATGTTATTTCAATACAATCCTGAAATAATAACAATTTTAAATTAATAAAGTAATAGGTTTAATAATCATTATTACAGGACTGTGATGATCGTGCAATGCGTGAATCATGTGAATTAAATGATAGTTGGGTTGGGGGATTTGAAAAGAGTTATGGAGATCACCAACCGTTAGTTTCGCTTTTTTATATTCTTAAATTTTTTAAATAAGGCTCAATCATCTTTTACATTCATATCCAAGATCAAAAAATGATAATGATTTTTTATACGTTATTTTTATTTCGTAAAACATAAATATTTACAAAAAATTTTGTACTTACAATCTTCAAGTTTTTGAATTCATATAAATTGCTCTATACACTAAGTTTACTTTACAAATTTTTCAAAAAAAAGTTAAAAAATTCTCCTTCAGGTTGTATGTGCAGTGTTGTACGTTTGAAGGTTTAACTAATTATTCTACTCCACTTTATCACACATTTATTAAGCCTGGACAATATTTCGAAGGTGAAGAACAAATTGATGAAGAAAGCGACACAGTCATCTCATTTGATATTATCACAAATTTCAAGATGATACGTCGCTCCAATGCATCGTTAGTGATTTTATTATGGCAAAAAAAAAATGCTAAAAATTGTAATCTAGAATATAAAGTAAATGAATAGTATAATTATTAAATAGTTGATCGTAATCTGATCTAATATTGCAGGATTATCTATGAAATTACAATCCGACGTTTGAAATGCAGTGAGTTGCCTACTTTGGAAAAATCTAGGTACAGAAGGCATTGGCTGTAATAGTACATCAATTTAATGAAAATTTTCTTGAAAATTAAAGTAAAAATATAAATTATTTTTTTCAACTTACTATCTGTATTGTATATATGTACTGTAAAATAATAGTTCTAGAATGGGCACAAGAATATTTTGTCTTTACAAAGTAATTCAAGTATTTTATAAATCATGATAATTACATTTTCAATAAAAACGATTTTCAAAACTTTGTGTCATAAAAGAGCCGTCTATTGACTAATCAGTCTTCACTTTTGTTACAGAAAGTACAGAGAAACTTTATTAAGAATAATATGTGGAATCTCAAAACTTACTTTCAAGATGAATTTGAAAAAGCTATTCACAGCAGTATGAATAATAAAATTTAGATGTAATAAAGTAGAATTCAAAATAATGCTCTTCTTTAAAGAGGTAAAAAGGAGACTTCGATTATGGACTTATAATGCACAATTACTTTACTTTCAAATACCCTTTGCAATTCATAATTTGATATGGTTGTGTTCTGAGAGTTGTCCGTTTCAAGATGGTTGTATTTAAGTGAATATGCTGGAACTTGCTTTCTGATAATCACATTGTATCAATTACAAATTGTATCATGTTAATGTCTGTATTGCTGCAGAAAGTGTATTTAAGAAGAGTAAAGTGGATGGAATGTATAACAATTTGAAATTTATGCTGAAACAGGGCTTTCCAGTTTCAAGAGGAAATGAAACAGCTGGTGGCAGAATTTAGAAAAAAAGTACATTATACATTTATAAATAGATGCATTAAAGATATGTGCCCGAGAATATCATAAATAGAAAACAAGATTTCACAGGCTATTAGTTGTTTGACTACTTTGATTATATAATTCATAAGTGAGATATTTTACTTGCTTCAAAATTATAACAACTAATTTTTCTTTGCCAATCATTAAAATAATCACAAATTAAACGCAAATCAGTTCTGAAATAGCATGATAAGTCATTTTTCTACTCCAAAATATAGAGTTATTGAAGAGTTCACAGTTTTCATCTGTTATTGAGAATTTTCAGATTCATTTGAGATAAGTTTAATTTTGTTTGAGAAAACTGAGCAAACAAATGAGATTCGAAATATTACTGTAATACTGGTATGTCCATACATTTATAGATAAAAGTTTTATTATAGGTCATTTTGACGATTATCACTGTTGAAAAAATAATATTTCGATAGGCTTGTTTCTAAACATTTCTTATTTTGAATAAAACAATGCAATAAATTTCAGCTTCATTTCTATAAAATCATACTATTTGAGAAAAACGTTTTGGGTACTGGCTGTTGATGAATTATAGAAGTTATTTTTTTCATTACATTTATATCTTAAAAAAGTAAATGAAGTTGCTTAATACAATATTGAAAAATTGTTCTTCATCTCGCAAATTTTTACTCCTAATAAATACCTATGCATTTTAACCTTGTATTGGAAAAATCTATTTCTTTTAAACTGGTTTGATCATCAATATATCTCAAACATTTCAGTTATTTCTTCTACTAAATTGTTATTGTTGCTTATAGTTTTGAACTTGAAAAACCAGTAAAAAGATTGTGACAATAATAATGATAATAACAACAACAATAATAATAATAACAATAATAATAATAATAATAATAATAATAAT
>UYYF01004615.1:24535-49770 GCA_900618365.1 Thelazia callipaeda
ACTGGCTATTTTTAGCATTATTAAAAGTAATAATAATGATAACCTTGCAAGACTGAATGAAAAAGTTTGCATATCTTTTTAAAAAAAATTGAACGCTTCTCGTTTAAGAATAAGATTATCTACATAATTCTTCAATCTCATGAAATACTTGTATTACTATGAGATTAGATCACGAGATCATAATTTATGTATTTGCATAATTCATTAGATGTTTTTTTGAGATGATCTACAGAATAATTTAGTCCCAAGTAGTAAAGTTTATTACCATAACTTTTTGTTGATTACAAGCTAACTGCAAAGGCGTATGCAGAAAATGCAGCGCACAAATTCTGCAATGTTTTTTTAATGTGTGGAGCGGTAAATGACAATTTACTAACGCATTTATTTTGAGAAATTTCAAATTTTAAATATAGTGAACTGATAAGCAAAGATGTATTATAGAGTCATTGTAATTTTATTCAGAAAGTGTGGGAAGTGTACATTTGAATTTGGTACTATATAATTAATGTTATAAAATTTCATGTTTTTGACATCCATCCAAACATTGTAACTTTGATGTCTCATGCTTTTGAAAATGTTAAAAATTGGGCATTATAATTTAAAAATTTTTAAATTGTTTTTTTCTTCAATCACATGATGCTTATATTTGAGCGCATGACTTTAAGTGTGGTTTAAACATGTGTAAAATCTAACTCTTAAAATTTTCAACTTTTTTCAAGTTTCCAAAAATTTCATTTTAAAATGAATAGATTTTACTGTAGATAAAAAATTTGCTTCCTTCAATTATTTAATGGCTTTCATTAAATAAGCGCTTTTTATGGTCACAGTAATGTTTAAACTAAATTACTTTCATGCAGAATATTATGTAAATAAAAATTTCAACTAAAAGTGCCAGCTTCGAAAAACAAAAATTATTGCTGCATGGTGAAAGTTGAAAAAAAAATTTTTATTATGAACTTCTGTAATGTGGTCTAAATAGGAGCTAAAAAATTGGATGAGTATTTCACTGTCTTAATTTTTTTTATTACAGCTTACAAACTATATTCTTTACATGCAATAAAAAACTATAGTTTTTTAAAGAGAACTTTTGTTAACTTTTGCACATAAAAGATAAAAATTGTCTACAAATTAGATTAAAAATAATTTTGTTTGCTTTACGTGCAGACAGACTTTTAATAATTGAAAAAGCTGATATTAATTAATAAGATTTTATGGAAGGGTGGGAAGGTTGTGGGGGGGGTCAGGTTTTGTAGGAAAGGCAAGAATATGATACACACCAATGATAGGTGCATGGACAACTAACCAGTTTAAGGTGACCATGACTAGTAACACAATTGGTTTATATAAACATAAGTATGATGCTCAGTTTAGAAACAATCTACTTTGTTGGTGGTTGTTTTGATTCCTTCGGACAATCGTTAAACTTCCGTGAAGTAATTATCATCTAGCGATGGTGACTGCTCTCTTCTTACTCCTTGTTTTCCTTCCAGAATATCCTGCATTTTTCTTGGGTGGTGGTGGTTGTGGATGTCAAGCACCTTGTCCTCCACCACCTCCACCATGTCCACCACCTTGTCCTCCACCACCTCCACCATGTCCACCACCGATGCCAATTTGTCCACCACCACCACCACCACTACCATGTCCTTGTCCTCCTCCTCTTCCTCCAAATCCATGCCCTGCTCCATGCTTGCGAAAGAAACGCTCTTCACCTAATAATGCTATCATCACTGAAAATGGTATCAACAGTGAAGCGTTGTGCAACAATAACCAAATTCGTAAAATTATCCTGAAGGTAAAAATGCACGTTCTGCTTTTTAGTGTAATTTTTATATTTATTATTTTTATTCTATTTATTTTTGCTTAAACTTATGCTCAAAAAAACATTTTCAATATTTGATCAACAAGCGAATCATTAGTTAAGATTTCAATTTGTTTTACTGGCATTAAATATCACTCGCAATTGTTGAAAATCAGATCTTTAATGGATTTCTTCAAAATTCCTATGCTTCCATTAAAATTCATTAATTGATAATGCTGTTTAAAATATGTCGCAAAAAAAATGAAATTAGAAGATAACTGCAAATGAAAAATAGAGTTGAACTTTTTCACCTTCTTCCATAAAATATTTCAATTCTCCATGTTCATGGAGCCTTTTTCCAAATTGAATCTTCTGAGACTTTTTGCACTGCATGCATTTATGATTTGAAAAAAAATTTTCAGTAGTGATGACTTTTCTCAAGTTTATTTACAATAAAAATCAGAACACTATCAAAATGCGTAGATAGGTCTAATTCAAAATTCTTGAAATCATTTCATATTTATTTATCTTAGACTAGATAAATCTATCTAAGCAATATTGGTATACTAAAAGCAATTGCTTTGAGGCTGGGAAAAAAACGAATCTCAAATTGCCCTTAGTGAATAAATAACTCACATTCTGTTAATGAAACTGAAGCCAACGTTTTTACGAAATTGAGCTAATATGCATAAGTTTTGGATTTTTGGATTAACTTCATGCAAAAAATATTTTAACTTATTCCATTACATTCAGTTACTTAAATCGAAATGATCTGATAGTTGTTAAACTTGATTACTGAGAAAATTAACTTCATCTTTCTAGCTTTATTGACTTAAATGAAATCCAAATTGCATAACTTTCAAGTACTAAGAAATAATTATTTTAAAAATACTAATTTCTGTCATCAAAAAACTTTCATTAAAAAAGTTTATCACTGGTTTACATCTTTTTTTATGAACAGAAGCATTTATCTTCTACGTTATCTTATTTCACTCTATTGTTGCTGCCCTCGTAGCAACTTGAATGAGGTATTTTTTGAAAAGCTAAAAGAATTCAATTATTTAAATTCTTTGGATTTTTGGATCAACTTCATGCAAAAAATATTTTAACTTATTCCATTACTATAAACAACTATTAGATCATTTCGATTCAGTTGCTTAAATCGAAATGATCTAATAGTTGCTAAACTTGATTACTGAGAAAATTAACTTCATCCTTCTAGCTTTATTGAAAATTAAAAAGTCAAAAAATTATTGCAAAACTTAAATCAAAATGACCTAATAGTTGTTTATTAAATAATTGAATTTTTCCATCGTTAATGAATTTAATTATCATAGTTTTAAATTTTAAAAGATTAAATCTCTCACGTAGTAAAAATGTCACTTTTTACGGCTAATAACAACTGCTAATTAAATGACATCTTATAATTTTGTTTAAATATTTTTTCCTTAGTACTTAAAATATTTATTCAGAATACAAGAGTTTATTTCCTATAAAAAATTAATAAGATTTGATTTATATTATCAAGTATCGTTGTTTCAATCAGTTTCAAAAAAATTGTTCTGCAATTTTTCCATAGTCAGTGAATGTTATACGAGCATAATAACATTTACTCAGAATAACAAAAATGAAGAAGATATCAAGAAGCAAATTTTTTTACTAATAATTTCAATCAATTTTATGTATAATCTAAGGATAAAGTAGTTCACATAACGATAGTTTCTTTGACTTTCATTTACATAATTTTTCTTTTTCAAAATTTGTTACCATAGTATAATGTATTCTTTTTAACAAAAATAAAGAAAATGTCCATGAGCTGCTACATGCAGTATTTAGATCATTTCAATAATGGCCATTTAAATGATCGAGTTATACTATGCCCAATAAATATCAGATCAAAAAAGCAAAACAAAACTTAGATTAAAAGATAAATATTCAGTCTAAAAAATTTTCAGAATCTAAGCCCAGATCCGAAAATATCAAAAGCTGCTATTTATTCGGAGTTGAAAGCGAAACATCTGGATAATTATGTGGTCCTGTGTTCACAATCCAATCTATCGTTCACTGCTGATTCAACGAATTACTGTGTGGATGGCAGTTTGAATCAAACTTGTTATGTATTTCAACTATGAAAATTTGCTTAATTTCGTAAAAATAATTTTGAGATTGAGATTATTATTTTTTAATTTGTTAATGGTGAAATGGTATTTTTGTTTTGTTACTGTCATAAATTTTGGCAAAAAAATAAAGAGTACTCAATTTTGTATCAATTGTTTCATACATTGTATAATGTACATGCCAAATATCGTATCGAAATATTGTAAAAAATACCAAGTGTAATCATCTTTTCTTTTGATTTAATTATAATTGTAATTAATAATTACGAAAAATTTTTCATTACTTCTTGTTCGATTTTTTTTTTTGCCAAAATAATTTGCTCTCAAAAGAAAATGAATAAGTACTTTCAAGTACTTTTCATTATTTGGAAAAATTTGTATTTTTACTCAAATTAACTATTTTATTCACATCAGACATTCTATCAACAATACTATTCTATCATATCTTATTGTATCAACTATTATATCAAATAAACGGTTTGTCTGCACACTTCCATAATAATGATTCATGACTGTCTGAAAGAATCGCAATATTTATTAATGCACAGAGTAGCACAAAATTTTCATATCTAACAAAACTTTGACAGTGAATTATGAATTTAGAAAGTAAATAAACAAAAAGTTTCACTCATTGTTGATAATTTACTTTATTTCAAATTAGTGATAATAAAGTCAAAATCTAGAAGAAAATACTCACTGCCATTTATATCAAGCAAACAGCTAAAAATGGTTTAAATTAAAATGAAATGAACAGATCAAATAAATTTTTGCTGGTTGAAAACATAATCAAGTTCATTTTAGTGTTGTTTTTTTCAGAAAATAAAAGAAAAATTGAGTAGATAGATTGATTTTGTTGATTACTGTCATTAATTAAAGACTCAATTTGATCTACAATGTGGATAAGAGCTTTAATTATACTTCTGAACACTAATAGTTTGTTTTATGGCATAGTTTTGACATGAATACAAATCCTTAATAATCTGATTTGACCGAAACCAGTTGTAAAAATAGGATGAACTTAAAATATCCTATATAGTAACTGACATGGAAAGTATGTCAGAAATACCATAAAATTTTCAAGTATTATCAAAAAAACATATTTTTGAGTAAGTGAATGGTCTTCGATGTAAATTACATATTGAATTTCACTATGCGACAAACTTAGCATCACTAACAATATATGAATTCACTTTTCATATGAAAAATAATATTTGCATAATGGGTATGTAAATTTCGTGTCGGCCGCCCAACTGCTCAACCCTCATAAATGAGGGTACAAGAAAAGGTAGTGTAGGTCATTCGGTTATATGCTCGGTTGTGGTTTGGTTGTGCAATGACGATGGGGTGGGGGTAGGTCGTGATCAATGGGCTTTTGAATCACTCGTGGTAAATACTGTTTTTAGGAGGATAAGATGGGGTCTAACGATTTCGAAGCCTTCCTCGATGACAGAACGGATGGTAAGGATTACATTTCTGTGCTTCCTAGAAGTATCAAACGACGGATTCAGGCGCTGAAGAAATTGCAGATAGATGGTTTGTATTTTGTTTCAACTGTATTGTCATTCTGTCTATGTTAGGCTGTGAAAGTAGGAGCATATTTCTGTGGGTAGTATTGGTTAAAATTGTTAATGTTAAGTGGAGAAATGAATTTAATGGAAAGACATTGGTAAATGAATCATCTAACTTGATGTTCAGGAATTAATATTGAGGCTCAATTTTATGAGCGTGTGCATCAGCTTGAAGCGGAATTTGCCCCCATGTTTAACGCTTTGCATGAAAAAGTAAGTTGCATTTTTGCATGTTTCCTTTGGTTGTTGAACATGAGTCACATATTTTTAGTTTCTAATGATTATAGTTTCTACCCCTTTACCATATTTATGTTTTTTTATTGGTGAACAGATAAAATGATGCAGTGGTGTTCTTCCTTCCTTTCGTTATTGAATATCCAAATTTTTGTGTTCTGTCACTTTTATCTTGACCTTTTTGCCGTTTTTTTTGTCAAGTCATAGGATGTCATGCAAATATTAGGTTTACTCATCATCTGCCCACTCATGATTATGAGCTTATAAAATCTCTGCTTTACAGAATAAATCTTAATACATTGTTCTCTTGCAGCGTAGGGCGATTGTAATGGGCACTCATGAACCAACTGATGAGGAAGCTGATTTCCCCATTCTTCATTCTTGTACAGAAGATGAAATAAAAGTAAATGTCATTATTAGACGTAATTTAAGACTTATTAATGCTTTATTTTAATTGAATGGCAAGATTTAGCGAATCTCTTCCACTTGTTACAAAAGATCATTGCTATTTTTATAGCAAATGGAATTTGCAACTGCACCAGAACCAGCTCAGCCTACCAAAGGTATTCCACGTTTTTGGCTGCATCTGCTGAAGAGTGCCGACCACGTTGGGGAAATGGTTATGGAACATGATGAGCCGATTTTGCAGCACCTCATCGACATCACTTGTGATGTTGACACGACTCCAGACGTTAGTCATTGAAAAAAAATTGAATACAAATTGTCGAAGTACGTAATGGACAGCTTCATTTTATAGTACTGCACTATTGTTTTGAGTGTTGTTTTCTAACTCCTTTTATGACATTTTTCAGTCATATACTTTGACATTCCATTTCGAACCCAATGATTATTTCTATCAGACGCAACTGAAGAAACGTTATATGCTTCAAATCGGTCCAAATCCTGATGAAATATTCGAGTATGATGGCCCAATTACAGTCGGGGCGAAAGGGTATTGGTTTTTGCATGAATTTAATATACGTGCTGCAGTAAATTTGTGTTGATTTTTTTTCATGTAACTCAGCTGACATCACTATGCATTTTTGAGTATCCTTTAGTCTTGTGTTTATAGAACTGAAATAAAATGGAAAGAAGGTAAGAATGTCACACAAAAGATTGTGAAAAAAAAGGAGCAAAAGAAGACTCGTAATGCCAGTCGTTTCATTACAAAATCAGTGAAGACAGATTCGTTTTTCAACTTCTTCGATACACCGTTCACGAATAAAAGGATTGGGACGAATGACAGTGAACTTGTTAGCATGATTTAGATTTTGATTGTTTTAGGCAGACTTTGTTTTCGGCACTCTCCCAAATCATTATTTAATTGCAGAAATAATATCTGGTTTTAATTCACTGGCTTGAGATTTCAGGACCCCGAAGAACGGGAACTGCTGCAAGCTGATTTTGAAATTGGACTGGTATTCCGTGATCAGATAATACCTCGTGCAGTGCTTTTCTATACAAAAGAAGCAGTGAATGATAATTTTATGAGTTTCGATGATGCTGAGGATGAAGATGAAGTAGAAGAAGAAATTGATGATGAGGTAATGCTACATCTGGTTTAATTTATGTTTCAAAATGAGGATTTGAGTTTGACAAGCATAGAAAAAGTAATTCACTGTAGTTGTATTAATGTGACGTTTACATCATCTTTTAGTATTGTGACGTATTGTTCAGTTCAAGTTGTCGATAAAATTAATTTTCCAGATTGATACGACAGGAGATGAGAGTGATCGTAATGATTGAAGTCACTTAAACACTTTGATATCAAAATTTTTTTTTATTTATGCCAACTTGTATGTTAAAATGAAATAAATTTTCTTGTATTTTTTAGCAATACATGCTTGTATAATTTGTTGGAATGAGAGAAGTCGTTATTTTTGTTCGAATTTTGATACTTTATGTGAGTACTTGCATTTTGCACGGGACTGGAGAAATTGTAGTTAAAGTTTCTAGCCAAGAATAAAGTCTTGGTTATTTTTTTCGAACTTTGATACTTTTCAAAAGGCCATGTGTGTTTAAAGAATCGAGGAAGTGAGCCTTGCAAGGTGAAATCATTGTGGTAGTGTCGTTATGGTGGTGTGTTTATAGAAGCAGCTGACAATACAGTATGGGGCATGAATCCTTGAAGGATTTAATGGATGTGGATATTGAAGGTGTGACTTCACAAATTTTTCTGAGTAGCAGGATTTTATTTAATTGGTCAATTTATTCAATTGAGGATTGTGCACTTCGTCGTCGTTTGTATGCTATTGTTGAGTGCTTCCTCACTGCTGTATGGCAAGAAAGTTATTTTGGTCGGAAAGCTTTGGAAGATAAAGTGCGGACTTGTACTGCTTCAGTGTTTCGTATTTTGAAGAGTGTTGTATCAAAGATTTACTTTAATTCAGGTATGCAAGTGTAGTTTGTTCTAAGGTATGCTTTAGCCGTTGTTCACGTTAATTTGCATATTTTTCTATTGCCATTGACTATCGCATCTAATATACATTTCGAATATCGTTATGATTTTATAGTAAATTATTAGGTCAAACAATTTATTGGTACATAAATCGTACAGTAATTTTATTGTCATATTGTTCAGTTTTTGATCTCGTCTAGCAGTATACTTTTATAGAAACAATATGGTTTGGTGGTGAGCAGTCAGGCTTTAAAACAAATTCCTTATGTAATGCAATCACATTTCTCAGTTGTTGTTGGCATTCGGCTGCTCTTGCTCTAAATATTTTTGGTTGGTCTCTTATCTTGCTTTACTTTTTATGATTTTCGTTTGTTGCTATTCGCCATGGTCAAGGAGCAGCAGCCTTTTGTTTGTTTTCAGATGCAAGTGAAATCGAAGCTTTTTTGCAAGCCTCAGTTCGTCTCATTCCATCAAACAGTTGCTTGTCATCAGCATTACTAATACAAGATGATCGATTTCTTTCTGTGTCTGTAGCATTGTTATATTTGGAAGCTTATAAAATGTAAATTTTTTCAAGAATTTTTAAATTTTTGAGTTAGGTGTTGTTAATAAATCACGCTTTAAATGTTGGTCTGGATTTCTAACGAGTACACGCCAACTAACAGTTCATGAGCATTTCACCCTCTATACATTGACTACATTGTGACTTGTCCAAGACAGTAGTTACAAAATTATAGAAATTGATGACTTTGCTGTAATGTGGAAGATTTTCTAAATCTTGTTGTTTTTCTGAAATTGAAAACGAGAGAAAATTGTGTCTTCCAGCTAAGATTTCTTTAATTGAATTCTCTATCTGCCCAATTTTTTGAAAAAGGAATTGGTTTGTTGAAAATATATTCCAAAATGAATACTTCAAGATTTCAGAGCTACACCATCCGAACTGAAAGCAGTGTGGTTATTTCGGCACATTATGTTTTCAATAAATTACGATTATAAGGTTTATTTGTTTCTGTTCCTTGTAAAAATTGATTACCTACTTTATAATAACTACGGTGAATTATATATTCGCGAGAACTACGAAGTTAAACATGTGTAATGATGATCTATCATGTATAGCAATAAGATTCCATAATTCTTGAAAACTTATTTCCCAAAAGATGCCAAATGCTAGAAAACTGCTCAGGTGATTTTGGATTGGTTACTGTCAGAATTAGCAGCAGTGCCTTTTGTCTTGCGTTTCACTAAAATGCTTGTCAAAGATTGGAACTGTTTGAACACAGCATACAAAAACAGCTTTTCATGCTCGCAGTATGTTTTTCTTCACTATATCGGTCATGCTTGAAATTATTTTTCTAATCTACTTCAACAAAGGTATCGGCATCCAGATAACATCACTTTTTGGTTTTAGACATGCTAGGCGTGTATGAATAGCACTTTACTGTTGTTTTCTATTTCTAGGTGCAAAAAAACCAAGCAAGCTCAGTTTGTGAGGACTAAATCGAATTTTTCGACTAATGACATCGTACTTCATATACAGCAGTTACATGGTGATATGCCTGTCACAATATCCTACATATTCCCAATAAGCGAAGGGGTGATTTTTTAGACTTTCTCTAGAAATTTTTGGCTTACTTTTGCCACTGTAGAAGAATTTAAGTACCATAGTAACCGAGTCCTTCACAAGACAAGTTGTCACATGTCTTGCTTCTGAGCACCATAACATATTCTGAATTTAGTTCTGTTTTCATATTTAAGATAGTTGAATTAGCTTCTGTTAGAAATTATTAGTAATGAAAGTGACAACGTTGTAGAGAGCTCATTTGGTACCACAAAAATGGGCCTATCAAGAATCAGATGATCAGCAAATTCTCCATTGTTTAGAAAAATTGCGTAGTTCCTGTATCTTGCTGCAAAAATCCAATGATTTTCCATTTAATGTGGTACCCATAATAAGAATTCTGGATCAACTTCATGAAAGAAGAGAATGTTATTCTGGAAGCTTGTAAACGAAATTATCATGAAAAGAGTACACGGATACGGATGTAACTTGGAAAACGTGAAGTCTGAAAATAAGAACATTTGCTTCTGCTCTTATCTGTAATGCATTTTATGACTTAATTTTGCTACCAATAAAACTATCAGTTAAAAATTAGTTCTTGCATTTAAACTCAGTTCTAGTATACATACATTCACCAGTTTTTCGTTTATTGTGTCGTTGTTGAGTAGAAAAATATATGCTATGCTTGATTGTGCTTTCACTTTATTATTTTCACTATTTGATCATATATAAGTGTAGAAAAAAGCGGTAGTGGAGTGATGTTATATATGTTTATCTTTCGAAAGATATTGACTGAAAGTGAAAAACAAGTGTCATCTGATTTGCTTTACTGATAGCGAGAAGTATAGGAGCTGACGTAGTTCATCATTGAGCATTAAAATTTCGCCATAAATATTGCAAGGTCTTGTGATTGTGTGATGCTGCAACAGACAAACTGATGAATGATTTTATTGCATTGGCACGAAATCTTTGAGCAAATGTTTGGGAGTGGTTGTGTGCGTTTGAGTGTCATCAGCAACTAGCGCGCTCTCTTGCTTATTTTAGTTTCGTGTTATACTTTTTCTATCGATTGCATAGTGGTGTTTGCGGTAAGAAATGCTCTGTTAGGTTATTTTATATACTCGTTTTGATTTAGATATCCGTAATATGTCTTCATCAGGAAGTGATCGTCAACGATCCAAAAGTCATTCGCCTAAAAGGCTTGTTAATAATACTTTTTATTCTAGATTTTATGTTTAATAATATCATTTGTGATTGTTCCATCAAACATGATAATTTTAGTGAACGTTCTGACTCACGTAGCAATACTCCACCACGCCGCCGGAGTCGTTCAAGATCGATTGATCATGCTATTGAACAACTTGGCCGACTTCACATTTGCAATTTTGATGAAAGCTTGAGAAAAGATGATTTAAAGGATGCATTCGGGTATTTGTTAGCATTTTTTTGTCACGCAAGTGAACGAAATGTTTAAGGCTTTTTTTTTGAAAAATGATTTGATGAAGTCAGTATGATAGTTGTTTCAGTGGTACAGTTCCCTGACATCTATTGCACTCTTAAAATAACTACTATTCTGACTTGATTAAATTTGTCACAGAATCGTGGTTTTGAGAAGAACTAAATGAATTCTAATACTGTTCCTGGGAGCTTTTCATATGTATCCATAGAATTTGATCGTGTTGTATTCATAGTTTCGAACTGTTAGATTATTCAGCAAATTCGGCGACATCGATAATGTTTGGCTGGCATCATATCCTCCTTTGTTTGCTTTTGTTACATTTAAAATGAAAGAAGATGCTGCGGACGCTTTGAAAGAAATGAATAATGCGTGCGTAAATTTACACATAATTCTTTTTATTTATTTTAACATTACGTAAAATAGTCTGATTTCATATCTACAAACATATGTTTCTTGATTTTAAATATAACTTTGAAAGAGATTGTCTAAAAAAATAAAATTGGAAATTCTGAGAATATTTTGCCTGAAAAAGAAAATAAATGTATCTATATGTATGCTTACTTTGTTATAGGTACATTGGAAGAAATAAAATTAAAGTGGCTACAGCTCATCCACCTAGAAAACCTGGTGAGCGTGGTCCTCCTCGACGATTTGGTGGTGGTGGTTATAGAGGCGGTGGAGGCCCACGGTTTGCATCTTTGAATATTTTGCTTTTACATTTTCGGCGTTTCTAGCGTAATAATATTTTGAAACTTCTGAATTTATATTGTGTTCAAAAAATTTATTTTTTCAGATCTTATGGGGGTTATGGAAGTAGAGGAGGAGGTTACAATGGAGGGAGTTATGGAGGACGATCAGGGGGTGCTCGTTCTTACGGTGGAGGTGGTTATCGAAACAGTTATAGTAGCAGTGGTAACAGCGGTGATAGAAGGTAGCATTTGTTTTTCGATTTTTTTTAGGGTTGTGCGTCAGATTGAACTCAAGAAACTAACGCCTTGACGCATAATCTTAATGAATCATGCTCTCATTTGTTTCATTTGGATCTTTTGATTCCTCGTCAGTATTTCCTATTGCTGTCTTGATTTCAATCGGTACGCAGCTGTTCGTGGTTTACAAGTATTTTCATTTTCTTCTGGAAATGAAAAGTTATAGTAGTGTGGCAGTAAGATTTAAAACGCATTATGACTCATCCCGCATACTTTCAAATATCTACTGGTAATGTCGCGAGTTTCTAAAATTCATTTTTTTTATATTCCAGTCACAGTATGTCTTAAATGAAAGGAAAGAAAACATTGCTAATGTATAAGCTACATCGGCCGAACCGTGCAAATTGGTTTTCGGGTACGAATGAATTGAGTTATCCTCACTAGCGGCCAGCCAAGCCAAATTTTGGTGCTACTCGTACATAGTCGGTTCGGTTAACAGTTGTACGGTGGGCGGATACTGGTAGCTTTGACAAAATCGGCTGCACTTGCTTGTGTAAATTGCTGGATTCTGCGATGAATAATATCAGTGGTTACATCACAAGATATTCTTTTAAATGAATTATTGGGCATTATACTACTGCAAGTGGTAAGTCCGATTTTGCGCACTTGTGTTTCTGGATCCTTACTCCTCAACGAATTTTTGATGAAATCATTTTGTCCTCCTTTAATTTTTGAGCTCTACCGACCATTTTTTTAAATAGGTGATTTTAAAGTAATTCAATTGTCCCTAATTTTTTCATGTAGCCGGTTTCGGTGAATGGTGTTTGCCTTTTATGTTGGAATTACAATTAGTCTATCTATATTGTATTAAGAGTTAGGGTTTCTCCTTTTGATCACTAACATGTTTCACAGTGTATTGAAATCTTTATATTACGTCAATTTTATCAGTTGTCTGTATATTGGTGCATGCATGAAAGTATGCTCACCAAACCACCATCTCGCTTCTTGATATAAAGTGTATTAAATGTTTTTACGGAATCCATACTTTCTTTATGCTGGACTAGTATTCACTTCATTTTTCTCAGTTATCAAATGTCAGGTTTGACTTGCACATGTCTCCAAAGCTTCTGTGATTGTTATGAGAAATTTGGTATCGGTAAGTTCATTTTCTTGCATTTTAGTCTGCTACTGCTTACGCTGCAGTTTTTCAGGAGTGGTAATAGCCGCTACAGTGAGCACCGTTGATTTGGTATATCATTCCATTTGGACTTTAACAATTTCATTTCTGGAGTCGCTCGATGTTTTCGTTTGGTTCCATAACTCAAAATCAAATCTGCTGTGTTCATCCTTTTCGTAATGTTGACAGTAGAAGTTTTAGTTCTTGGTAATGTGGAGTTACACTATAGTTTTTTTTGTTGTTATGGATAAGATCGTTATATTTGTTTTATTGTGGTGGAGATATGAAAATTATTTAATTTTGGAAAAACTTTATTACCTCGTCCATGATCTACAGTGCTAATAAAGTTTTCATTTGTGGTTGTAAATTCATGAACAAACATTACACGTTATTTGCAGTCTGGCATGCTAAAAGTGGAAACTGATAGTGTATGGGAGGTGAAAACCAGGGCGAAATAAGCTGCTGTAAATGGTGTCAAATCATATTTTTAGGAATTGAAAAACTCTGGAAATTGGGACGGCATTATGGTTGGTAGTAGTTGGCTGGCTTGTAATTTGATTTACGGGATTTGGATGCGAGGTGTTGACTTCGAGGAATAGTGGTACTAGAGAGATATATAGAATTTTTCTGATCTGCATGGTCTATATTAGGTGATCTATATACTAGTTAGAAGTGATGCAATAGTATTATATGTGCTATAGGGAAATTCATTTTGTCAAACTAATTCATTTAATTAGTAGTCAAGAGTTCATATCACATATTATCTAAGCAGGCAGTTCATTTATGGAATAGAGACATGAAGGAATATTTCACACATTGCTATTCTATGGTTTCTTAACATCCACCATAATTTGCTTATGGAGTTACTTCTGAATTGCCTTTGTGGATGAAATTTATGGTCAACCTTACATTCTGAAATCACGTCTATTTCTCAGAAATCTTGAAGAATTCTACCGGAAGCACTAATGTTGGTTATATTACCATTCATTTTTTGTTGTACGTTGCATAGCCACAACTGAGTTTGCGAAATTTACTCAAATGATCGAGTCGTGTAATACTGTTTTTTTGCTCATATCTTACAACATGGATAATCACTGAAGCATGTTTTTGATATTACACCTTCAGTCTATAACTTTTGACCAGAAGTGTTCTTAAGAAGCAAAGAAATAGTCGAAAAAAATTGCATTCATTGCTAGGCAAACGATATTTATCTAAAGACGGATGGTTAGTAATAAATGCTGAAGACACCTGCAATAACGACTTTATTTCAGGTAGTTGAGTTTACTCAGCATATCAGAAAAGTTTTCGAAATATGTTTTCTACTTCCAGAGTCAAGTATTGGTGCTGATTTTATCGATATCATCGTAATATACAAGAAATGGACTTACTAGCATACTTGAGTTGGATGTAATCTGCATCTTTATTGCGCTATGATAGACTGATCTTGCTGGTCTAGACTGCTACAATCGCTTATTTGAAAAATCAAGTGTTGAAATATTTCTCATCGAAAGTTCATCATAGTCACTTTAAAAAATTGCATCCCGAAGTATAACATACCTATTTTCGTTTATAAGGTCGACATACAGAATTCAAGCATATGCTACGAAAACAAGCATCTTCTCCTTCAAAACCGCGACATAAACCATTGACTTTAATTTTGGAAACGCAGTGAGGCTGACCATGGTTTACATCACAAAACAGATACGGTGATCCACAGGAACGCACTTGCCAACTACAACTAGGCCGAGGTGCGTATTCGTATAAGTTGTTTGTGTAATCATTTGATAATCCTATTAACGTTTTTATCATATACCATGTGTAATTCAGAAAGATAGTTTACTTTGTATAAATACTTTACCACATTCTATAACGAGGAATTAAATAGCTCAGAATCATTAACTAGGTACTGTAAAGAGTATTAGAATCTAATCATAAGAAAGATAAATAAAGTTGATTGAAATTTTTTTGAGCTAATACTCAATAACATTTGTTGAAATTTTCATTCAAAAAAGTGAAATGAACCATCTGCATTTTGTTTATTGAATGGCAACATTGGAGAGTGTTTGAGATGTAATGCATTAGCACATTGTGGTAGTTCCGGTGGATATGCCTAAACAAATTATTTTATAACAAAGATTTTGTACATGAAACGATGTAGAAGCAAACGCATATCACTCAATTAGAATATAATCATATTGGCAATTTAAAAAATATATATATTTTGTTAAATGTAGCAGGTATATGCATGCATAAGCATTAAGTAACAGTTGTGTAATAAAAGCCTTACCTTAGCATGTTTTCTGTTTTAACAATGCCAAAAATACTGGTTAGAGGTAATTTAATATCGAAATAAGTTGCAACAGTTATTTTTTCATTCATTAAACAAATTTGTTGAAAAGAAAAGTTGCTTATTTTTTTTGTATGCAAAATATGTCAAAGTAAATTCATGCATAAAGTTGCTTTACAGCAAAAATAAACAAGAATATGCCTGTTCTCGTTCCCAGATGTTTTGTCTTGTTTGTCGAAACAATTCCCAAATGAAATCCACAAATGAATGATGCAAAAAGAATATAGGATCATTTGAAGATTGAATTACGGGTTTCATATCCCCTCCAACCCATAGATGCACGCTTCCATGTTTATATTCCAACGCTTCGAAGTTTGGAGAAAAAGGACATCCTGAGCAATTTGTTATGTTTTCAAATTGAGCCAAGATTTTCCATTACTGTCTATTATTAACTGATTGTCTTTGGAAAAAAAACATTTTCATAATTTAAAAGAAAAACAATAATTTTCGTTGCTCCGAAACATTTTATATGTTAACAATAAGTCAGTTGGTTCATTTTTTTTTGTTGTTGTTTAACACAATGAAGGAACCAGCTTCTGGAGCAGTAAATGCCAAAACATTTGAAATGCTTCTATGATTCACAACGTTCCAGATGTCATTTTCGGCAAATAGACGTCCTTCAGAACCTAATGATCTGCAAGAAATAAAAAATTTCGCTTCTTCCTGAAAGTCTTTTTTTTTAAATAGCAGTTTTTAATGAAAAATTTAAAAAAAGTAATATTGTAAAGATTTTTTAGTGCTAAGATTTTCATAAAATGTTCAGCATTTACCTTCTGATATTTGGTCGACCTTCTAAAGTTCGAAATCCAATATAAGGACCATTTATCACATTTCCAGAATTATCTGTTTCACCAGCAAACAATGTGCTCCAAATTATCGAATCTCGTGGATTTGGTAAGTAGCTATCCATAACAGAATCCCAGTAAGGAATTGCTAGTGACGGATCAATTAAGCGAAGTGCAATTTCCACCCTGTTTATCACGTTTAATTACTAGTTGCCATGTTGATGTACACACATGCATACATATATATATATATATATTGCTTATAATTCTAATTATATTTGCTAATTTTATTCTTCCAGCTAATACTGCCAGCAGAGGTGGGAATGAAGTAAAACAAAGAGAAAAAAATGAAGCTGAAAAAACTCTGCTAAAGCACTTTTTTTTCAACTTTTTTAAAATTAATGAAAAGCGGATAAAGTATAATTAAAAGATTTTCAAACTTTTAAATATGAAAATCACACTTAGCACTTTTTACACTTTGAATACATACTACTCTATAGAATTTTTAATAAATAAGAAAGAAAGAATTTTTCCTAAAACATATTTCTTCTTATCTCTTATGAACCAGATAAGCAGTAGTTATGCACATATTTTAGTCATTGCTCGAGATTATGAATTGTGCTACAACCTTTTCACATATTCTCGATGCCATGGTAAGAAAGCTGGACCTGAGTGAGCACCACTTGAACTGGCCATCTGAAGAGTACCAGTTGTTTATTTTTATCACTATGCATGGTTGCTTGTTTTTTATTTCTTCTGTTTAATTTGCGATTGAACCAAACATTTAAAATGAAAGGGTTAAAACATATCATCTATGATTATTTATATTTCAGCTTGATGATTAAAAGTTACTCGTATATATATAGTTGCTTTAAATAATTATATTTCTTATTTATGGTATGGTATAATACTCTTGCATTTATATTTGTTAATTATAAATTATGAAAAATACTTGTTGATGTATCCTTGATAAGACATCATAAT
This sequence comes from Thelazia callipaeda, assembly GCA_900618365.1. Lineage (NCBI taxonomy): Eukaryota > Metazoa > Nematoda > Chromadorea > Rhabditida > Thelaziidae > Thelazia > Thelazia callipaeda. The sequence goes on from UYYF01004615.1 coordinate 41,890, forward strand.
TCCCGCTTCTTTTCAATCTTCGCACAGCGTCATGAAAACGATTTCGTTCAGCATTTGTTAGCATTCGATATTCTTTACGAACAGATTTTTGCAATATTGCTCCATTCGGTAGTATGCACACATTATTGCCAATTCGCCCCTGCAAAACATGTTTGCAGATAAAAAAATCCACGCACTATTTTTCAAACACACAAAATGTGCTTTAAGAAGTACCAAAAAAGAAATTTTGTACTTGTCAGTACAAGAATAATTTTTTGAGACAGAAATGATAAAAGTACATAGTAAGAACTATAATAAAACAAGCATGAATTCAATTTCTTGTCATTCATAACTAAATTTCTCTTAACTGCGCGGGAAATTAAATTTAAAAATGTTTATGAATTTTTATCACTATCACATCTTCTTGTTAATCAATAAGCCAGCGTATAGAAGTATTGTATTTATAATTTACAGCTCTTATATTATGTGAATAAAGTTGCTTTAGAAAAAATTATAACTATGCTTTAAAAATTCAAAATATGCCAAAACTTTGTAGTTTCCAAAAATTGCACTAAATTTTGTAAGTAATTGCAAATCTAAGGCTATTATTATCTTTTTACGTTTAGAATAGAACTTTCTTTTATTTCATGTACTGGCTCACATAAAAGATTTTTTAAAACTAATTTAGATTGCATAAATGAGTTTAGAGCTTCTCAAAATGAAAATGTTATCAAACAAACATTTAAATATGGACATAAGCAAAATAAGTCCATGCAGTCCAATGCTGTTTGCATGGAATTCTGCCCAGGTACTCTTGGTGTCATGTCAAACTGGACTGGTGGCTCAAATCTATGCTGTTGCATTGCTTGAAATTGAATTTGTTGACGTGAGAGTATGTCCAAGTTCACGAGTTGTAAGCAGAAAAATTGGACTTCTGCAACTTTTTGTTACATATAAAGTTTTATTTTTCTTGTTTGAAGAGAAATAGTTATTTCAAAAATAAGGCAGTAATATTTTTAAATTTATTATACTTATTACCTGACTTTTCCAACTGAAATTTTTACAATATGTGTAGCGTTAAAAGAATAGTTTTTGCTGCAGGCAAGCAAATTAATTCACTAGAAAAAACGAAAGGACATATTGAAGTAGCGTTTTCCATATTTTTGATAATTGTTTTTATTGATTCACTTCTTCAATATTTTAAATGTTTACTAAAATAAAAATACTTATTGTTTTTAGCAAAATTGAAATTTTGTTATTTGCAATAAATAAATCAATTTTATCAATATAAGGCTGAGTCACTACAATAATTTGTCATATTCTATTTGTCTATACATACGATTACTTGTAATGAAATGATTTGAGCTCAGCTGATATACTTAAAGGATTAAACTGCAACTATAGTCAGGATTAGGTCAGTGCATCAGTGCATGAGTACTCAAAGTTTTTTCAAAGATATGAAATATTGTTTAGAAATGAATCTGATATTTTGTCATGAATCTATCAATCATTTCCGATTCTATGAATATTATATACTTTCGCGGAAGCTTTCTGGATTACTTTACTAATCCCACTAATACCTTGTTTTTCATTAATCTTTACAAGAAAATATAAGCTAGCATTTTTGATCACACCCAAATAAGAGATCAGGAAGCGTAACTTGCTTCATGTTCCTGTTTCAGCGATCAGTACTTTTCACTGTTTGCTAAATAAGTTGCATTGTTAACTTTTTTCTAAACGTGTTGCGCTTCTTTTCATTTTATATTTAGTAAATTCAGTTAATTGACTGCGCATATATTTTTTTACTAATAGATTTAATAAGAAGCTTTTTGGAATACTTTGTACTTTGGTAAAAATTTGCATTAGAAGTAATGTTAGTAGCAAAAAAATTACAGAAAAAAACACTTTCTCTTTTAACCGAACTCGTTTTTGTCAACTAAAATTTATTCAGTGCTGACCACATAAAGTTGAAGTTTTATCCTCATGCACTAAATATTCAACACAAATATTAAAATTAAATTGATGGCAGCTTTACTGCAAATGAATTTAACTGCTAAGTGATGAGATAGGGCTCAGAAGTGTTTGAAAAACTTAATAGAACAGCAAGCTTTTGCAAAAATGAAATTTGTAAATTAGTTGTGATCGTCAAGTGAATATTGCATGCAATAAAAATAATGCAGATGAATAAAAAATTTGTACTAAAAAAGTTTGCTTTCTAATCCACATTCTATTTAAACTTATCTCGAATGCACCACTTCTATCATTATTGCTGCTAACTTTAAAACTTAAAGAATTGTATTAAAACTTTTTTGATATGAAATATTTTTGTAGTTATTAATAAATACACTCTTTTACTTTTTAATATGTTTTAAAGAAGTTTATGAACACGAGAATTTTGCAGTAAATAAATTCAATTACGTTTTCATAATCACAAAATTTATTTCAGAAAAAAAATTATTTTTAGAAAAAATTTTAATAAAGTTTGTCAATCGTTAGCAACCTGAAAATTTTAAACCTTATAAATTAACTTTTATTAAGTGTTATTACATCAACCTGTTGCAAAGTTAAGCAGATAGTTTGTATTATGAATTTCTTTCAAGAATAATTTAACTCTGGTGAACTTTATATTGTCACCTTAAATTTTTCTTGGATATTTGTTTATAGGCATTTGTTGGAAAGAAATTTTTTGAATTAAAAAAAAATCAAAATTGACTACTGCTTAATTTATTAAGCAAGAAAACTGAGTTGGTGCATTTTTAATTTAGGTTATTATTAATGAAGCATAAATAACATATGCCTATACAGCAAACTGTGCAATGATATCTCTAATTGCAGTTAGTTGAAAATGTGTAACGAAGCATAAATAACAACATGTGTAATGAGTAATCGTCCATATGAAATTTGTTCACAAAAAATTGTAATGCAAATTAAATGAAATGATATGTATGGATGAAAATACCTGCAGGTGCAAGAGCACAATTAGCGTGTACTTCTTGACCTCTGGTTATCATCGTCATTGAAATCATAATGATCAAACAAAATTCTTTTTGTAGCTCATTCATTTTCAGTAATTAATCTGTTCAGCTTTTCGTTAATCCTACAATACAATGCATCTCTATATATGTTTTTAATTTTCAAAAATATTTTACTGTAAAATTGGTTTTTAAATTTAATGTGTACAATTATGTGTAATAATGCTATTAAGTCATTGACTGAGCACACTTTTTTTTTCAAATAAAGTGCAAAACAAAACTTAAATTTTATCATGCGAAATTTTAATATTTTCACCGCTTGATAATACATTTTGAAAATATTTTTATAATACATTACGTGGCATTAACATTTTTGACTAGTTAGAGCTAAAGTATTACCATTGTAAGAACAAGGAACTTTTAATAGAGTAATCATGCAAACTTCTTTCTTTTTTAAGACTTTCGTACACTGCAAGAAAAATAATGACAAAGTATATTAAGTTGCTATCTGACATTTCCAAGATTTTTTTTTAATTTCCCGGATTTGTTTATTTGTTTATATAGAAAGTGATTCCATCAATTAGTAATCCTTCATATAAAGGAAGTAATTTTTGCAACCCTTGTAATGATCTCTTTAAACTATTGAGCTGTAGACTCTAACTGACGTAAAGTAAAAATAATAAGTTTTAGGGATGATAAAAATATCAACAAAATCTGTCTTTCATATAATGATGAAAAGATACACCAAGTACATAATTATACTAAAAAAAATATTTGCATAATTATTACTGCTTACTGTGCACAAATGATAATTATTCAATTCACTTTCAACACAATAAATTAGTTCTTCATAAAAATAAATCGAAAATTTTAGTCTAGAGAATATTAAACAGTTAAAAAAAAATTTACTTTCTGATAGTTTATGAAAAAAATAAATTTAACTTTTAATGTAAATATCAAAACTTTTGAAAATATAATCGATTATTAAATGAATTTGTTGTATAGTTATCCCAAGTAAAGCATTTTAGGAACAAAAATTTTTCACACACTAAATACAATATCTCACATGTAGTGTCAAAAATCATTAATTTTGATTGGAACAACCTAAAAATTAGAATAAAATAAGTAAATTAAACAAAAATTAAGCGTGATTACTGATAAAAATTTCGAAAATAGCAGGTAGTGCAACAATTAAAAATAAATAAGGAAGTTCAAAATTTTAACAAACTGTACTGGAGAACTGGAATCAAATTACAACAACTAAAGTATTGTAAATAGAACTAGGAGAAAGAAAAGTGCTTGCTAAAGCTTGTTTTCAAATGTTACATTTTCTACTTAATTTTTTAAGAATATTTGAAGTGTATGGTTAAAAAAAAAAACTAACAGTGCATAAAATATGCCACCGGTATTTTGATGACAATTTATATTCTTGCTTAGGTTATTTTTATAATTTTCCACAGTCAACAATGCGCAATCTTTTTGGTTACTAATAATATTTCAAATCTGTTAATCTTTTAAATCTTCATTGATTTTTAAATTTTTTAAATCTTCAATGATTTGTATACGTTACTATTAAATGAGTTGCAACATATATGAATCGTTTTCATCAAAAAAAGTTTAGCAATTGCAGAAGCAAAAATGTTTCATACAGTATGTTGCATGTGCTTTAAATATAAAAACTTGAGCAAATTAAAATGTTATATTGTGGATAAAAACATCTTAACTTTGGCGAAATTGCCTTTTCAATGTGATACTTCAATTTTTGTAAATTTTTCATTTAAAAAAAATTTCAAGTAAAGTTATTTAGTAATATTGTCATTATCTTTTTTTTTCGAACATTAATTTGCAATCTTCCTTCATTTTTGCATCTGATGCATTGCAATAAAATAAGTCAAAATGCTTTGCTTACTGCATGTATTCAAAAAATGATAATGAAAGCTTTATGTCAGCAAAAAATTATCATGATTATTTTTTTCTATTCAAGATATGCTAATTTTTATTATACACTTTTAATGAAATTATTACAAAATAATTTTTTCGAATAAATATTATCATGAGTAATAACTTGGTTAATTGCTAGAATAAAACTATGAATAGCAAAATCCTTTGCAAGTTTTGCTAATTCAATTTTTAATAGTTGTGAGCTCATATGATCAAACAGCATTTAAATGGTTTGAAATAAACTCCACCTCAAATAGCAATATATTAAGTGCAAATAAAATAATGTAATAGTATTGATGCAATTTATTTCATCTTAATTTTGGTCTTCTGATATGATCAAAAAACAACTATAATACAATATGCTTTGCGTAGATTGCATGAATACTACCATCATTTCACTTGTATTTAGACGTATATTTTTATTGTGTGCAAGAATGGACAGATACACGTGAGTTTCTTATTCAAAATAAGCAAGAAAGCACAAACTTTTACTTCATTTATCAAAAAGTGCAATGCTAATATAATTTTTATGACTTTTAATAAGAAGAGAATAAATACTTAACAAAAATTAGACCCTTCTAAATAGTACTTTTATAGTTATTTCATGATTAATGCTTTCTGCCTTAAATATTTGTTAGGTTAATCATTTAATATCATTACTAAATGTAATTTTCATACAACCAGAATTAATCTGTACGACCGCAAGAGTATCGAGATAGAAGACATGATAGTAACTATAGTTCAAATAAACTTTATTTTCATATTCCTCAATGTGTTTCCTTCTTTATCAATACTACATCATAGTGATGATGGTTGTTCATCATTTATTATTATTATTATTATTATTATTATTATTATTAATTATTATTATTACTATTATTATTATTGATTGTTATTAATAATATGAGTTGAGGATTTTTTTAGAATAAAATAAACAAATAAAAATGAATTGAACAGTTAAACATTGACAAATGTGTAATGAAATAAGACCAAATTTATACATATCTGAGAATAAAAAAGACCTCATCCTTTTACAGTTATTTAATGTAATACTTTTTTCGATAATTTATTCATTCTGTATGGAATACTTAAAAATAATGCCCTTAATTGCTTCTGAAGTTCCGTACGCCTTCTCATGTAAGTAATTCGTATAAATCTGTATAATATTGATGGTAATGAATTATTTGACTACTTTCTGATATCATTTTTGGACCGTCTTCCTCTTCAGCTCATAATGTTAGTATCTTGTACTAATATCATTTATGAATATCTGAAAATAATTGTCTTTTTTTTTTCGTCTGACTATGACGGATAGCCAACATTATTTACTTTTTTCTTCGCCTGTCACTTTTTAAGCTACTTAGATTTCGCGTTTCAATTTTTTTCACGTCATATTACAAAACTGACGCTATTTTATCCTTTTTAATTTCTTGCTTTTAACTTTTAATTTGCTTTTATGGATATATCGAAAAAAAAAGAAAATTTTCGCCGTTTTCAACCTAAAAATTACTCCTCGTCGTCATCCTCAACTACAAAATATTGTGATCTGCAGTTGATGGGCTCAGTCTTAGATAAAGATACATATCAAAACCAACGCTTCTCAGTAACTCAGTCGACAACCTTCACTTCAAGTATTTCTATTTCTACTCCATTTTTTATCCATTTGCTTTTATAAATTCAAATCATAATTTTGCAGATTTGCTCAAAAACGATGTAGCTACTTTTATTAATGATGACTAAGTTTTACTATTATAAATTGCCATAAATAAACTGATTATAAAAGATTCTATTAATTTTGTCAAATTTTGAGTTTTTTAAATTATAAGAACACACCAAATAAAATTTTGCATGAGTATGTCTTTTACAAAAACTGCAATATTAAAACTTCACCTATATTAGTAGGGTATAATAAATAAACTGAAATAAAATATCAGTAATTACCAAAATGACTATTTTATTCTCGATGCTGTTTTCTTCACTAAAGAGCCAACTAGATTTGATAATATTTATTCTAATAGTAATGCTAATTACTTTTGCACCAAAATTTTCCACAATTTAAGATCAAATTAGGTGATAAGAGGTAATTTTTTATTTATTCAATATAAATGCTTTTATTGTTACTGGTGAAACATATATATAGGCATTTGTTTACTTTTTCCGTTGAATATTTTTGCCTAACTTTTATTGCAGAAAATATGCCGAATGATTTTTCTAAGCAATTTGCAACTTACTGGAGTCCAGCATCTGAAAAACGATACGAAAATTGGTTGAAAACTCAAAGGGATCAATTTGATAAGCATAAAGGATACGATAAATGTTAATATTTATGAGTAACTATTTTATTTCAAATATTATTACGCCACAGTTTCCAACAATTTTTATTTGAAACTTTAAAAATCAATAAAAGTGATTTGAATTATTTGGGATATAATAGAATTTTTAAAACATTGATTTATTTAAATTGTACGCTTTTCAATAAAAGTCTTTTTTTTCAACGTTTTAAGACAACATCATTCCCATAGCACTTATGAAACCTGACAGGAACTAAGTAGAATTAAATTATCACACGGAAGAAATTATTAATTTTATAAAAATTTAGTATTTCCAGCAATCTACCAATTAAAATCTGCCTTCGCATGTACCGGTCGTCAATTAATTAATTCATCGTCGGGGTCACAATCCAATCTCTGTGATATAACTCGACAGTCATCCAAATAAATCAGCTAGTCTGCATTACATGTCATCTCCATCATTTTTGTTTTAACGTGCCACAATTGTAAAAATATGCTCACATCCTATAACTACGTTATGAATTATGATTATTATTGCTAGCATATATTTTATCATGAAAATATATGAATTCGATGCAAAAGAAAATTCTAGCATAAATTAAAATTAAAATGAAATACATAAAAATTTTTGGTATCCATTCATTCTTGTAGTATTACAGTTTAAATATATAAATATGAATAAATTATATATATATATA
>UYYF01004616.1:0-14534 GCA_900618365.1 Thelazia callipaeda
ATATATATATATATATATATATATATATATATATATATATATCTGTTAAAGTTAAAATCACGTTTTTTTCAAATTATTATTATTTAAAGTTGAAATTTTAATCCGATATATGGAAGCGAAACCTAGGACTTCAAAATCACTGTACTAATTTGATATCTTAAGTTTTGCGATATTCTTTAAGATAATTTCTTGAAATAACACTGTAAAATTTTGAGATCTCTTGTAAAATGACAAAAAACAATCACATTTTCCCAGTATCAGCTTTACGACAGCCGTAAACCTCTCCGAAACCTCCACGTCCGATTATTCGATGCACAGAAAAGTCATTCATTGTTAATTGCATATTTAGCTCCAAATTTTTCCATTGGCAAAACCGTGTAAATTTATCGCTAAAATAATCTTTATAAATATTAAAAAATTAAATCAGCCTTCCTCGTCAACAAATTTAATCTATTCAAATCACTTCCATTTAAAGAAATTATAGAAACAGCTATGTGAATTAATTGCTCTTTATTATGCATTGTCCAATAGAAGTCGTAGTAATAATTATTGAAATTATTAAATGCATAATCATTTCTCAATAATTGATTATTACTATTGTTATGAAAATAAATCCTTTCAAGTCGTAAAAGCTATTATTAGCAAAAATATTCTGACACAGATAAAAAAATGTTGGCTTTTTCCACTAAAATTTATGCCACTGAAATAAATTTATGCCACTGTAATAAATTTTAGCATTTTCTTTATGAACCGTGTCAATGTTGCAACTAGAAAGGTGAAAAATACTTACAAATGCTAATAAGTTTTAGTAATAAAATAACAGGCATATTAAATTTTTCGCTAAAGATAGTTCGATTTTTGATCAAATAACTAAAGAAACGCGTTTGAAAATTTTGGAAAATTTTTGGCAACATTAAAAAATTTTCAAAACCCAAGAAGAAGCGTAGCATTTTCTGCTTAATTTATTTTACCTTTCCAGAAATTTCTGAAAAACGCCATTTTCCAGCTGGTCACATATTTCTGTTATATAGGGCTGAAAAGATTTTACAAAGGTAGATAACATCAATTTCAAGACAAAATCTTGAGACTTGTAAGAGCAAAGTCTTAACTTTTAACTTCTCATCACGCCTATTAATTCTTACTCTTACTGTTCGATCGCTTATAACAAAATAAATTTTCACTATTCTTAAAAACTTAGTTATATTTCAATTTGTTTGTCTCCAGTCTTAGCTTCGAAAAAACTTGTCTTTACCAAAAAATTTTTCGCGTTTAGAGAGCAATTTTCTCTTAACTTGTAAAAAAGCTCAAAAATTTTGGATGAAGTCGTATGTGTTATGTAAAATATTTTATTTGCCTCACTATCCCATTCTTATGAAGACTTACTTGAAATAGATCAGGTCGTACGTTGTTTTTCATAATATTGCTCTGAACATGTTGCAATGCTTCCTTTGAGTAATTCTACAACAGTGCCTATTATATTAATTTAAATGATTTATTTTAAAGAAAAACAATTATTCGTTTTATCGCCATGATCTATCTCAATTTATTAAAAAGTTTGGATTTTCTTGTTGTTTTGACCAAATTACTTTATCAAATTAGGAGATAAAGTAATTTATGGTAACAAGGTCTACGCATTAAATTATTGAAATAATTCCTTCAATCACGATTAATGAAAAATAAAATAACCGAAATGTACAAAAAACCAGCAGAATTGCAAGTATGAGAAAAATTTAGAACGATCACTAATATTGAAAAAAATGTGTTGGTAAATATAAGAAAATTAATATAGGTCATTAAAACCTATTTCTGCTCACCAATATTATAGGATGCAACACTGAAAATCATATTTATCGATAATTATATTTAGATATCCGACTGGAACTTATACTTCACAGCTAGTGACTTCTATGAATCTATCATGACATAAACTTTACTTTCGTAAGGATAATTATTCTGAATTTATAAATACAAATATATAATTTTAGAGAGAAAATATGGAGAGTTCTGAGTTATGAAAAAATGCAGACAAATCCGTAGTAGTGAATTTTTGGAGAGAGATTGACATTACTATCCTCATTAATTGATTTTATCTACAATAAATACTTGAGAAAAAATAATGGATGGAAGAAATATAAAATTAGCTGAAAATATAATTTTCAGAACTTTCCCAGAATAATTTAGTTGGCATAGAGCAAACAATTTTTTATCCATAACGAGAGAAAACATTAGTTTGAAGTAAGTAAAAACTTTTACAGTAAATCCTATAAACTTTGGATTTGTATTAAATTTTTTTAAACTGCAGTAAAGTATTCATTCATACGTGTGAATGGGCGAGCATTTCCACCATAATGTGATGATCGTAAATTTCTCGAGCTTTTATCAGACGTTCTTCGGCAGTTCCCATCTTTTCGTATTCTTTAATCTATAACTGATTTTCATAAACAAAGTCGATAGCAAATTGCATGCATATAAAAATTCAAAAGTCTTCAATGACAACCCAAATTTCTACAAAAGTTTACGTAAAGAATTTTGAATTTCCTTCAAAACATTGGCGGTTCGATGTACTCAAGAAAAAATAATGAATAAAAGAGGATAAAACTATGAAAATGTAACAATAGATAAAATTAAGAAAATCCAACACAAAACTTCTAGTCATCACAACGCACATAATATCTCCCGACAAGCAACTTCCCATTTCTATAAAAGCAAATATCAGAATCGCAGCTACTGATTATTTCAATCCAAAAATTACAGAAAATACAAGAATTTGATTGACACTGAAAATTTATTAATTTTTTAGTAAAATTTTAGAGGAATGTTAAACCTTTCTTAATTCATCTTTTTCAATTCTCACTTCCACTTTTATCAGTATTTGGCCAATTTCGTCCATTAGCAATTTTATGAAGGTACTCGAATTCACACGAATTCGAACTTAATCAAGAAAGCCTCAAGAAAGGCTGACTCATTTAAATTACCAAGTTCCAATATTCTGTGATAAAACGCTGCAATCAGGGTAAAAAAAAGTTTACCGCTTCATAAAATTTGATTTGTTGACATGGAGCTTCAGAAATATTTTCTGCAAAGTCTTTCAGCAACAGAAAGCCTAAACGCTCATTGAATATCCGTTCGAACTTGATTTCGCCCGTCTTTTCCAAATACTTTTGCATTATACTTCGAACACTATAAATAGTGCATTTATTGAATAATAATTATACCAACAATGCTAATAATAATAATGTAATTAGTGTCAGAAAGTAATGGTAATTGAACAATAATGCAGAAATAGCAAAAAACAGACATAAACCAATTACTAGTATTTAATTAACCTATAACAATTAGTTTGAACTTGCTACGTAATTATAATAGCAGTGATAACTAATGTTTCTAATAAATAATTAAGACAAGAAATTATCATGAATTGATTAATAATGACTGGTTTTGTAATTATTTAATAAAAGGTTTTGTCAATTTTCTCATAATTATTTTCTTATGATAACAAGAAAAATGCCTCGGATCGGGTAATATAATCTTTTTGGATGCTCGCGCGGCCGGTTGACTTCTTGATTTTTCCATTGCCATCAAGTAGCTTACGTCTGCAAGAACCGCTTCCAAATCTGCCATTCTCACTGGTTTCTGCCGCGTAAGTTAAGCACATAACACGTAAGTCAACTATGCGCAGTAACAGAATATACGTTTGACAATAATGAAGCGTTTTCAAATTCCAGTAACTGAAATGTGTCTGAAAATTCTTCTTACATTATAGCGTCATAGCAATTTACCAAAAAAAAATGTACTTGACGAAAAATAATATCCAAAATAATATGCCATCTCGTCGGTATTTCCTATTTCTTAAACAAAAAATAGTTTTCACGTTCATTACGGTCAGCATTTTATCATCGTTCATCATCATTAAGTATAACGTTTTTTATGCTAGAGTAGGAAATTTGTCACACATAAAAATATTCAAACAGCTAAAAAAGAGTAGAAAATGCAGTCTTAATTTATGACTTTGGTCATAAGAATGCGTGTTAACTTAACAAATCTTATCAAATTCATGCAGCGCAAATGTCATATTTACATAAAGATTATTCCAACGCAATTGTATCTCAAGTTCCATTTTCATTCTGCGTAATCTATTCACATGTCTACAGCTAGTGAGTACTGAAAAGTGTTGCAACAAAATAATAATATAAAAACAATATTGTACGAAAATTTGCGGAAAAAGCTTTGTAAAAAATTTATAAATGGCAGTTTATTTTCCTAACCAAAACAAATCATATGATAGATTAGAGAAAAAAGTGAACGAACTTTCACAAAACTTAAACGAAAATGCAGCAATAGTTATGAAATTAGCAGCAGTCACAATTATCTAATGCAGATAATGTCGATTAATGATGGTAACTGCATCGTTAAAATGATGATGTTAATAACAATGCTGCAATGATATTATACACATACCAAAAACGTATCAACAATAACATCATTATAATATTACAAAATAATTGTAACAACAATTGTAATGAAATTAATAATCAAATTAAAAAAGACATAGGTGATATAATATTGATATTAACATCATTAAAATAACAGAAATTATAATACTACTATAAGTTCAATAATACATGCTAATATAAATTCAGCAGCAATAGTAACTATTGAAGGAATGAATATTTATAGTAAAAATATAACAAAGGACTAATTAAAATACCAGTACAAATGACAGCAGAAAATCTTTTTAAATTAATTTGAAGTGAAAAGGCTTGATTGTGAGTGGAAAATTTTTGAAGACATATGATTCATACATTCAAAGTAAACGTGAGCGAGCAGAATTCACATCTACTTGCTTAACTTGTTCACACGGAGCAAATTTGCGGAAGTTTCGGCGTTTTTGTAAAATCGCTGTGCAATTAATTTCTATATGTGATTATTACAGTTGAAAATTTAGTTAGTTAGCGAATATGCACTAAAAAAACATGCTAAATTTACGAACTTCTGAAGCCATCAGCCTAAAAGCAGAAAAAAATTATTTAATACTTTCCGCATATTTTTTCTTATGATAAGTTGCAAACAGTTAATGAATGAAGACTTGATAAAACTTGAATTGACCTGATTTCAATTAGCCCAATCTGATTTGGTCTGAATTACATTGACCTGTTTGGGCCTGAACTTGTCTTAGTTTAGCTGATATTTTGATTGTCTGCAAGAAACTCTTGGGACTTGTAGTCAAAATATATATTATAAATCAGAAATGAAAGTCATAAAAATCGCTACTGGGTAGGAAAAAACTTACTGGTCTCATTTGCAGAGGCTACAACTGAGCTCAGCAAGTGCATGTAGTAAAAAGACCAGAAAAATCGAGTCCAGGCCTGCATCTCAGAGACAGCATCCTAATAACTCTGAAAGCAATTGAAGAATGAAGTTATGCTGACAGTTTAATAAATTTCCACTTTTTTCTTCAACTCCCTCTTTCCCTCCTTCACAAATAATCGCTGAAATTACTCAAATAACTGGACGGAAAATTGCTCAAAGAATACTCAATGCAGCATATAGATACATGCAAAGAGACTCACGCACGGACGAATATATCGAAGAATAAATTACAATGTCCTGTAAATAGAAATCCAAATATTCACACATTCTGCATATTCGGCGAGGCATTAACGGTAGGTTGGATCGTTACAATCCATCCACTGTAAACAACGCGTGATATCATTTCAATATTTATTTCCAATAAAATTTATATTTAGCACATCCAATTTTGCGTATAATGTCAATATTAAGAGAATATTGACTGATATTTAAGATTCAAGACGCCAAACTTTTCATGAAATAATCTGCATGCATAACGCACGTGAATAATATTCAAAGTAAATGAATGATAATAAAAGTGACATACTATGGGAAAGCGAAATGAAATGAATATGCCAACGCCAAACACTTTACAATTCTAAGGAGCAATTATTGAAAATAAAAACAAAAGTACGACAAAGTAAGAGTTGGAACTTTCTGAAAGTAACCAGACTTATTACCAAAATGCATTCTTATGTCAGCTTGCAAATCAACTACATTAACTGCTTTTGAACTTCATAAACTTCCCATTTCATAAGAATTATATGCAAATTATTCAGAATTTGATTGCTGCAGTAATGATGAAATAAATTTTTTAGTCAAACTTTATATTAGACGTAAGAATTCTCTCGAAATAATTCCCACAATTTAAGAATAATTTTTCACAATACATTTCTAATTAGTGCTGAAAATCATCACAATCTCTTCTTTCACCTACTTTAATAAAACGAAAAGTACTAAAAAAAATTTCTTTAATACAATTCGTCAAAATAGGATTCTTCAATAGGATTACGCAAAAGTTTTTAAATATGCCCAAGTTTTTCGGCCATAAAATTATTCATCAAAATTTTTCGTTCAAAGTAAAAATGTATCACTCGAAAGTTTTGAAAATACAAGCATTTGAATAACTGCAAAAGAAATGGAAAATACACAAACTGGCTTACTCAGGCTGTTGCTCAAACTTAGAATTTATCATTTTTTATTCGACCGATTTAGCCGAGATGGATTTAGATGGCAGCCATGAATAAATGAAGCAATGACTATGAAATAACAGAATGATTGATAATTGTAATAAGATTACTTTTGCCAACAAACTCGATCAAAAGAAAGGATTTCGTTTACAGGACAAACAATCGCAGTACTGCTGCGAACGCTAAATTTACTCATAACTGAAGAGCATAAAATCAAACCTGTCAGGACAGCTGTAGAAGAATAACACGAACAGACAGAAGAAATCGAACCAAGCAGCGAATGATAGGTTTCTACAAAGAATTCCGAGATGAGTTCCCAATTAGCAGAAAGGATACCCTCAATGGTGCAAAATGCATAATCTTCTAGAACTCTTAGGATATATATATGTGCTCTACTTACGCAACTGCCAATAATTTTCAATGCAAGATGAAATTAAAATGTATTAGAGTGAAATATTCAGAATGGTAATATCAGAATCAGTACTGATTCTAAATTCAAGATTGTATTGCTGCATTCAAGAAAAATCTGAGTGCTTGTTTTCATTGGAAATTATAAAGACAACTTGACTTTAATGCATGCTGCAGTATTGCTACCAAATTAAAAGATTTAAATCGAGAAAAATTTCAAATGTGACCTTTGATGAAAGCTATCAGATGCCATCCAATAATTTAAAAGAAACTGTGTTCTGACAACAAAAAACGATGCTGATTTGTTTCCGATGTTTAATTGGAAAAAGTTTTTTTGTCTTTTACATGCATTAAATTATATTCGATTATATAAAACTGCTGCAAGTGAAAATGATTCGTCACATAATAACACAAGTTATATTAATGCTAAAATAGACAACGAAGAGAAGATATTTCTTTGAATTAAGAAGATCACTGAGAAGGAAAAAATTTTCGTCAACCTCCTACACCATTCACTTTTTGAGGAAATTTTTGGAAAGGAATAAACTTGGCGATTCATGAATATTTATATGACAATCAGAAGAAAACATTCCCAAATAAAAGTTAATAATAGACTGCATGCAGAAGTCATTCGCAGTCTCTTTTCGCTTCAGTAATATTATACGATTACTTATTACGCAAAGATTTTTGCTTCAGCAGATGTCCGTTTGGCAAATTCTCTTGATTTCTCCTCGTCGAACGGCCGAATTTTTGCTAGAAAGTAGGAACATTCCAACTTTGCTTTTTGACTTGTCATCAAGCCATCGATGACTACCATTTTTCACACGAGCTTTCTTACCTTAGCCAAAAAACTGTGAAATGCCAAATCTTACCAATAATAGCGTCTTAGTGAGTCAACAAACAGTCAAGATTACGAGAAAATAACAATAAAACAACTTGAAAAATCGGATGCCAACAGAAACAAAGCTTATTGTAGACTGCCTACAAAGATCACTTACTCTCGAAAGTATTCATTTCACTTCCAATCCTTGAAGACCACTAAATATGCAAATATTATCTGAGACCGCACGGCAAAAAGGGTTTAGACATTAGAAGTCATCATCTCTGAACAAAAGATTGCTTCTCATATTTCCTTTATATTCAAAATTATTCCAAATTATCTGAAATGAGCTAAATCATTATCAGTGGTTTGCTGGTAATAATGAGATTTTGTGATTCAATGTCTTTGTATCTGCATCTTAATTATTCTTTTTTTACAGAATTATTTACAGTGATGCACTGATTTTCTATAAGAAACCAATGAGAGGTACGAGATGCAACATTTCACATATAACCATTAAATAGAGACTTTATTTGAATATCACGCAAATCTTACATGTGCAATATTAAGAATTCAACAGATACTTTTCGCCGAAATATTTCTCACGCTAAGATAAACTATTTCATTCAGCACTCTGATTTAGCAGCAAAACACTTTAATTCCAGAATTTGTCATTCTTGTCACAATATTTTTGTCAAAGGTTTGGCCTTTCCTTCTGCTAAGCAAATCAGACTTACAGTAAATAATGAGTAACTATTGTATATGAATAGTACGCAGTCTTTGGATAACATTACTTCTGTTTAATGTGAAAAGAAGAAAATACAAGCATCAGTTAGGAAAACTTCTAGACTTGCTGCCTAAGCTGAATAAAGTCGTAAGGCTGGATGCTAAACCGTGATAAGTACGTGATACTCAAGTTCACGTGACGCAGACATAGAAATAATTTTGGATTACCAAATTACATATGTTTCAAGTACACTTGACACCTAGCTATCAAAATGAGATATCAACTATTTTCACTTAGCTTGAAAGTATTGAGGAATGAAATTAAATAGTGAAATTCAAAAAAAGAAAGGTTTTCTGGACGTAAAAAAAGAGTACTCTTTGATATTAAAAAAGATGAAAAGAGAGTGAAAAATGAACACAAGTCTCAGTTTCAGTTTAAATAGCAAAGAAACTAGAAAAAGGGAGAAAAGACTTTGGTGAGTCAAAAAAACAACCACATGGTGACTTCTACAAGCTGTAGCTGAAGGCAGAACAATGCGATATTGAGTCAAACGAGATTTCCATTTAATACTGTTAGTGTATTTCATCAAATGAATAATAGGTAAGAGTTAATTCAATGTAGAACTGATTATCGAATATCGTCACTCAGGCAACCGAACGCAGTTGAAATTAGTTCGCTTTCAAGCAAAGAGAAATAACGTGAGACGACAGCCATGGCATCTCAGTGCAAATAACGTTAAATCTTGTGCACTGCTTTGGAAGGCTTATTTTACGTTAAAAGCCATACCTCTGTTATGATTTTAGCCCAAATATGATCAGTCACTATTTCAGTATCATTTCTATAATTTTTTATGGATAACGTAATTCACTGTACCCTTGAAAGCATGGAAGCTAATACAGAAATTTTCTTAATGCAATGCACTCATCAGTTAAACAGGAAACGAAACCGCTCTCTCGGTATTTTCTGCATGCAGTCTGCATGCTGTTTTGCATTTAAATGAATTGAATGAGCTTTGCTTCTCCTAAAGATTATCTGTGTCATTTTTGACTACTGTATTGTTAAGATGTTCCAAATATCCAAAAATGCAAAAGTAAATGAAGTAAATGTCCTTTACGTATGTCAAAAAACCATAGGTGCTGCTTTCATTTATCAATTCCGAAAATGCTGAAAGTAAATGAAACACTTTTTCAAACTTTAATAGTGTGTTCGGCAAAGACTGAGAAAAGTGTCTTTCAAGATTTAATGGATTTTTTTCTAGTCCATCATTTATTTAGTTCAGGCTGGATAAGTTGCAATATCAAGTAGTACAGTAATATTAGTGATAATTACTAGTGACGCATGATGAGAAAAAAACTTTTAATACTTCGAAATGAATTTTTCATACATTAAAGAAATTATAGTTTTCCCTTAGCGACATAATTCTGGACGGAAGAAATTTAGCAACTTTATATTTCCTCACAAAATATGTACATACAAACTCTAAAATAACAGTAGACTCCTGAGACCAGGATTTTAATCTGCCAAGTTTTAGTCAGAATGAAAATTCCACTGGAGATACAAACACTGATTATGTAAAACAAAATATGAGATTGTACAAATGAAGAGCGAAGAGCGAACCGAACAGGTGCATTCATTTCGTTGTTAATAAAATTTCATTTCGTACTTAAAATGGCAATTTCCTGAAGTCTGAGTACACACACTCAATCAATTTGTAATTGAATTTGTTCAGAAGTTTTGAAGTTGAAAATATTTGGCTCATAGAATTTATTAACAGCATTTATAGACAGATTTGCTCGCAACTGCATAATTACAGGCATATTTGTAGACATGAGCAAGCAGTTTGTTGTGATTAAGTAAGTGTTACTGGCATCTTCTAATAACAGAAGGTTTTTTGCGTACAAAGAGCCACTGCTCTTTGAAAGATGCCAATGAAGCACTCTTGCTGAACAGTAGCGAGCAGATATTGAAAAATGAGTGAGGAAGCAGTAATGAAGAGCTAGAGCAAGGCTTTATCAAAGAGCCAAAGGCAATAAAATGCAGCATTGACTACTGCTTCGAGGAAAAAAGTTTAAACGAGAGCGTTCGGCAGAGATTGAGAAAATTGTCTATTGATCAATGCAAGTGTATTGCACTAGGGGCTGAGAGGAATAACAAATTAATCAATTAATTAATTGATAGAAAGGATGAGAGGAGCGCGAAGTAAAGGAAGTGATGAAAGTAGTAAACAGCAGGAAAAAAATAGCACACTGGCTGAATGCTGCAGGAGTGGGGAAGCGAGATATGAGAGAAGCTATTCCGAGAATTCCTTCAAAAGGCTGTAGTATCATTCTTTTCGAGTTACTGTATGCACTCACCCCAGAGCCACAAAACTGCAGTGTTCTGATATCATAAATTCGTCGTGACCATTAGAATCCCATTATCGTAAGAGATCACACAAAACTGTTGAGAATAACTGAGAGCTTATTTTCTTAGAGATTGGGGATGGATTCCTCTGAATGATGTTCACAAGCATACTTTATAGCTTTAGGACAAGAAAGGTATTCATTACACATAATTCGTAATACTAAGCTTACTTGTTAGTGTAAGCGCATCAAAAAATTTCATTGCACCTCACTGCACTTGTTCATGCACTGCATTGTATATGTAAGCAAGCATTATACATTTTGCGAATATGAATGAAAAGGAAGGTGAGAAAGATTGACGCGCCTATTTAGGAAAAGCAGTCAGATGACCATAAACAATGTCTGAAACTTCCAGAATTTCGCTTTAAGGTGCGAAATTCAAATATTGATTGGACTTTACTGCCTCTCTAGACTTGCCCAACACATAATACATTTCCTAACCGATACTTGTCTCTCTTCAATTTCCAGGGTATCATCGTTGATTCTAAAGCTTTGAAAGTCTAGTATGATGCCAACATTGCTTCCGACTATTTATTGAAGACTATGCTAGCTAAAGCTTGATTTATTTGCAAAAACACAAGCGCATCAGTGAAGAATTTCGCTCAATCCACATAATTATGAGATGAATTCTGCGTTCTCCACAGTCAATAAAAATGAATACTCTTGTAACAAGTGTTAATACACATTTTGTGAAATGATTTTATATACTTCACACGCCTTTTCAAAGTCTAGCCCCTACCGATTTCAATGGTTAAGGAAGGACGAAAAGGGGAATATCGACTTGCTAGTTGCTTTTAAAAATTGATCATTTTTGCGATGTTTCTAGGAGACCCCATCAAAATGGCGAAGATACGTTGATGAATATCAGAAGAAGATAATAATGTAGCAGAAATGCATCTACAGGATTCATATACGTCTACGGGTCTATGGACAGGACGAATAGCAGCAGAGAAAGGCTGTCACCCTGGAGAATTCCGCGTTCTATTTTCTTCCCCATTATAGTGCATTGAAAGGTTTAAAATTCCAGCGTGGATCAGCAGGTTTCAAAGAAACATCCCATTTAGATGGGCAGTTGTACTGAAAAACAAAGGATAAACCATAATGGGGAAGAAATGCAGCGGGGAATCCTCCAATGTGTCAGCCTTCCTCAGCTACTACTCGTTTCATGCATGGACTCGTTAAGCTCGGCTCAATATCAGATACCCATCGAGATCTGAGATGGAAGTTCCACGGATATGGTCTGAAAGCATTTCCGCACACGCGAAGCCATTCTGTTTAGGAGTTCGTCGCGAATATGAACGTTGAGATCAGAGCTGATACGAGAGTGAGAACAGCTATAAAGATAAGTGCAAATCGACAAGTGCGGCATGTGTTCAATCGATAGTACTCAAGAAGACGCGCGAAAACATCTCATTCGATGACCGCTATGGATTCCACAAAGATGAAGCAAAAGAGATCAGAACAATAAATTTGGGCGCGACACAAGTACAACCTGAGTGCCCCATTACGAATCACCGTCAGAATCAATAAAGCGGGAGAAAGGACCAACCCCCACCCCATTTTCTTTTCTTATATATATATATATGGAAATGGGTAAAATGAAGTGAATTTTTACTCGAACTAGAAGGTTTTCAGTTTCCTGCGCGATCTCTCTAATTTTGTTACGCTGAAAAAAAGCAGAGTTTTCAATTTTAATTTCGTTCTAGCTTGAAGTCAGTGCTTGAATAAGCTAACACGAAAATTTGATTGAAACTGACATGTTTTGTGTATTTTGGTAGACATTATCAGAAACATATCAGTATTACAAATGAGATGAATATCTGATCGCAGTGGACGCATTTTCAGAAACAGTCTCAGCAAATAAGTACGAGAAACCCGATCATTATATTGAAACAAAGCATTAAAAGAAGCATTCACAATTTAGAAGCTGTCAAGTAGATTGACAACTTAACTATGAAACCTAATCTCATGAATCAAGTCTTTTCAGTAATTTGCAATTTATCTGCCTTGAATTTACGGCCACATAAAAGACCTGAAAATTTTTCATTAGGTCCATTTTCTGTTGATTCATGACCTACATATACAACTGCATGCGTGCTTCGGAGCTTTGATGAATTTAGCTGAACACTTTCGTGACAGTCCGTCATTAAGAAACAACGTATACCGAAACAGTTTATCGTGATAATATAATTTGCCACATTATTAGTACCACAGTCATCACTTTTATTACCTCGATACCTGCACGATAGTATCAAATATTAGATGGCAAATACGGATAAAAAGAATAAACTAACTTTCAGATATCTGTAAATACTTGGTTTAATTCAGTATTTCTCGCTATAATCACTCTGCAAATGCACTAGCCAATTATTTGAATCTTCAAAATTTCCTTCACCTCTTTTATTGTAAAACCAACCCCAAAAATATTGTTACAGTGGAAGACGAAAGTCACAGGCACTTTGTTAAAATAAGCGAGAAATAATTGGGAAATTAATGTTGCATAAAGCTCAGATATGAATGAGTTACGATTCGAACTATTCCGGACGAAAATATTGGAGTGCTGTGTGCGGCAGGGTCGCAGGTCGCTAGTCCTGTTGTCTATGACAATGTCTGCCGGATCTGGAGCTGTTTTCCGGACTCGTAGAACCTTTTATACTGTACTGCCTATATGCTTTATTATCTTCACTTGCCTTTTGTCGATAGCTTTAATTCTACCATCATTTCTCTTCAGTGATTCTAATTCTGTGCCATTGGTCCTTCATGGACCGATCACTTTCCGGTGGGTGCTACATAATTTTTTTTTCTCCATGTTCGTTACCATGGATCAGCATTGAATCCCCTTAGTTTTTGATCTAAAAAATTGATACCAAAGTAAACCTACCGATCTACGCTGACATGTTAAGCCTTTCAATACGCTCAATCAGGTATATGTGACTAGTCGAATCGAACGGTTTTTTAAATGTCATACCACATAGTATAAGCTGATTTGCAACTTCAAGAGTGCCTGCTTTTTTGTACCTTGAACCTGTCAAACAGTTCCTAATTGGTTGCCTGGAAATAGTCTGTCTTCTCGTGGCAATATCTAATTGCATTACTCGTACCACACATTTCGCTGTCAACTTGGAGAGGTTCGACCTACAGGTTATTGGCCTGAAGTCGCTACCTTTGTTTGGACACCTTTTGGAAACAGATACGTCGTGCCTTTGTAGAACCACAGGTCGTGTTCTTCCCCATCCATGCAAATCCGCTTTGTTATTTTGTACAGATGTAAGAAGGTGCACTGCTTATTGAAGAAGTTATAGACTCCATCAGGGCCTGCGGTCTTCCATTTGGGCAAATAGAAAACTGCTTTTTCAAATTCGGCTGCAAATGAGAAGTTATTGTGCACTTAATTACTTTGCATCTGTGTTTTTCCCATCACAAAGGATTGATAGCTTTTCCAGTTTTTCCACATTGGGAATTATCAATTTGAGAATTATCAATGGCTTGAATTCCGATCTAAAGTGTTCATTATAATTTAGCAAGCCCTTTTTGAATTATAAATTTTAACTCCTTATATTTATCATAGTTTTCTTTTAATTATCATTACTTCCAAAATCTTGAATTGCGATGTTAAAAATTTTCGTTGACGATGTTAA
>UYYF01004616.1:15245-49750 GCA_900618365.1 Thelazia callipaeda
CTAGAAAATGTAAACTTACAACACGAATTGGTCACCAAGCAAATGGCTGATGCCAGTACGTAGTATTTGAAAATATTTATTCGTATTTTCTCTCTATAATGAGATTGTTATTTAGGAAAAATAAAACTGACACATACTCAAATCATGTATTATATTCATTTTTCATGCTGTCTTAACATGTGTTGCCATAATCGAAAATTGGATTTAATAGACTTAATTGTAAAAATATTTGAGAAATCTTCTCAGCGTTTTGATTTGTTGATATGTTGATTTTCAGAAAACGATTTAAGAATTTTATTGTTAGACATCGAAGACACTGAATTATATCATCAAGAACTACTACGTAAAAACCGTATACCACTTCATCTCCCAGTGGCTCCTATATTCATGCCAGGCATCAAATATAAGAATGAAATGGCCAAAAAAATCTCGGACTCCACGTTATTTGAAACTGTTTTTAATTTCAGGTTGTAAAGTTCTCAATTCAGATATTTTTATCTTTATAACACATAATTTGACTGAAGTGATTTCTCAAAATCACATTTTATCGTAATATTTTTGCTTTTTAAGATTTAATCTAGAGATGCTTTTTTGTATGAAACTTTATTGAAATATATTTCAATCATTTTATTGCAATATAAATTGTGCTTTGTAACCTGTTAATTAACTCCATAAATTTTGCATTTTCTTTGATCTCTTTCACACGAATTAGACTTTTTTATATTTTTCAAAAAATATTCTAGAATTTATAGGTATCTTTAATATGTGATTATTTGTTCTCGTGTTATTACTCGTTAAAATATTTCGCAGTTTCTTTTATTGTATTAGAATAGTCTAGGATTTCAATTTTTTCAAAACAGCATTTTTTCATTACAAGCTAAGAAAATTTGTTTTAGTAAATGTTCAGTTGTTGGAAATTTTGGTATATATGTTTACAAGCCGGGCATAAATGCTTCAGATTATGCTGTTGGCTATTACAGAACATTCAGGTATGACTTCCTGGCATAATTTTTTTTTCAGCTAAATTTGATTTTTTTTCTAATCATCATGAATGCGATGCAGTCTTTTGAGGAAAAATACAATTGGTTGTTTTTTACTTTTCATTTTCAATTGCATTCATTTTCTTAAATCCAAAACTGTCAAAAATCTAATTCTTTGTATGTGATATTTGGGATATGTTGATTTAGTATTCAAAAATTTTAATCAGTAATGTGAAGTGTCGGAGAAATGACTTTTCTATCATTTTTCATTGTTGCCAAGAAAATGCCTTCGCAAAAATATCAGTATCTAACATGAGTTATTTACTGTTGCTGACACGAGTTGTCTAGAATCGCAGAATGTGTTTGTTTTCCGTGCTACATTTAATTTTGTTTAAAAATTTATTAGTCATGTAACAGTTAAAATTAATTGTTATACAATATGATTTTCTTTCAGCCAGTTTCACAAATTAATCAATGATCCGAATGATGCTTGCCTTTTTTTCGCATTTGTAGATGATGCCAGTAATATTGAAAGCCTAGAGTACTGGAATAATGGTCAAAATCATGTTCTCGTAAATGTCGGCATCAATCCGATCGGAAATTATCTAAATGCAGTTATTGTCTCTTCGTCATATGGTTATAGGTGAATTGTGAATTAATTTCCTTAATAGATCTCTGTTTTTCAATGATAAAATCCAGTTATTTGCTAATTCAACCCATGGTTTAAAATAAAAGTTAAAGAAATCAACTTTTCAATTTTTGTGTATTGTTGCCATCAGAGTAAGAATATTGAAATCCATGCTTGTTAAATGTATTTTGTAAAGTGAGTGTTTTCTGTTTATTTTGTTGTTAGTTTCACGACAAAGTAAATTTTGAGCATATCAAAAGTTAAATAGCTCTAATTTATTATAGAACTGGTCACAACATTCCTGGTCTCTCAAATATTTATTTGCAGATTGTTTAAAGACAATTTTGATATATCTCTGTACGTAAGAGTCCCTGACTATAACAAGAATGGATGGAAACAATTGTCTCCGCTGTTACCGCTGGCTAGAAAAGTAATTTTTACTAAGATTATTTGAATTTGCAACACAATTTTGTGATCTGTGGTGCGTATTTTTAAATTTAACTGAGTATTTATATACATTTATGATATAATTATTGAACTCAATTATAATTCGCAGTAATTCGAGAGTTTATAAAAGGAACATTAAATAGATGAATCATAACCTAATGCGGCGTAATCTTCACCTTTCCCGTTTTCTCACCCTTGGTTCAAAAAACAAATCTTTTCTAGTTTACAGTAACACATATTTTCCGCGAACTCTAAACTCTGTTTGCGAACTCTCACTAAAAATTAAGTCGGAAAATTTCTGTTAATATAAATTGGAACACATTTTTCAGTTATAAGTTTCAAAGAATATAGTTTAAATTTTTTCTTGAATGATTTGAGCAATTCTGTTTCTCACAAAGACAAAGTCCTATTTCGTCATTAAAAAGTTTATAGTATCTCTTGTCATGTGTTGGTGTACTACCGAAAAAATTTCTGTCATTTGCGGAAGAACAGCTTGGATTATTAGCAAGTTCAGCGGAGTCTGTTGGTGATCGAGTGTTTTTGGATTTCAGTTGCAAAAAAAATTGTACTTTAAAGAGTACGTGTGTAACATATCTGAAATTTTGGTAAAACTAACAGATAGAACAGTTAGGGATGTCTTCGTCGTAAAATTTTTTGGAACAATGTAGTGAAGTTATGAAGTAATTAAAATATTTTACTATTAATTCGTCGCGCGTTCGTTTTCGATCTTTAGCTAAATTTGGGAATAATAGAAGAAGTTTATCAAACGAGTAATTGTTTTTTGGATTTTTTTATCAGTGTTGAGATTGATTTTTTATCAGAGTTTTATATTTTAAAATTTCGCAAGGTAGTAGCAGCTGTAACATAAAGATGTAGAATATCAACGAGTATTTCATAGTAGTTATGAGTAAAGTTCTCTCTTTGCTGTTCCGTAATTTTTAGAGATGTTTGATAAATTTCAAGAAGCTTTATTTAATTTGATGGGGTCAAATTTTGCAAGTTTGTTTTCAGGTGATATATATCACGAATCTATGTTTTCGCTTTTGTTGTTTGAAGCTGGACAAGTTTCGACAAATGTGTTTCATGAACATCTGTTATCTTCTCTTCGATTTGGTGCTGTTCCTATAATAACTGCATTGCAACCACCTCTCCCCTTTATGGAATTGTTTGATTGGAGGCGTGCAGTGTTTGTATTACCGATACAACGGTTGCCTGAACTTCACTTTATTTTACGTTCTTTTGCACCAGCCGATGTTTTGGAAATGAGACGTCAGGGACGGTTTCTACTAGAAAACTATCTTACAGATAAAAAAGGTTATTTTCAAACATTATGTTATTTTTGGCGGATAAAAGTGTTCTGTTTGACGATAATATACATTTTCTTATAGGAAGCAATGAAACGATCGTATCTAGTTATAATATAACAACAAATAATTCTTGATAATCTAAATTCGTAAGCTAATAAATTTGGTTATCATTTCTCATTTCTAATAATTTTGCAATCATCGAATAGTGTTGCGAAAGTTTCAGTAATTGCTGAAACATTAATAGCAGCATTAAGACATCGTATTGGTGTGCCTGGTGAACAGACTGTTGCTGTGAAAGGTAGTCCACTGTTCAGCAATCAAAAGTTTAGTCCTCCGCATGTGGTTGCTGTGAAACCACCAGAAGAGGAATATTTGGGTATTGTTTTAAAATTATATTCTTTGCTGCATTGCTTTTAATAAAGAGCATCGCCATTCAGTGTCAAGATATCCAAGGCCTCATTTTTTGTTTTAGCTTTTAGATATTATTCATTAGAAAAAGAATAATTCGTAATCATATCTCAATAAAGAAATTTCGTGAACAAGTCATTTTCTTGTAAAACCTTGGTTCTTTTTCAAAATTTATGTCTTTTTGTGAGAAAGATATATATATTGTTACTTGTCACATTTTCTCCAAATGAAACGATATTGCAGGGCCACGTGAAGCGCCTCATAACTCTATTCCTTATACGCACAATTATACATCTATTCATATGGTATATATATTTTATAACTTGGTTGTCATATATGTCAGCGATAGAGCATGCTCTTACTAGTATTGTTTGCAAAATAATGACTGATTTTTTTTATTTGTATAAAATTTATCTGTTACATTATGAATAATTTGTTTGAATTCAGTATTCATATCACTGGTGGAACGATTTTGGTCGCGTAGCAGGCAGGTCATTAGAGTACATTGTTAATGAACCACCGTTCCCATCACAATTTGAGTACGGTGAAGGTCTTGAGTGGGGTTTCCGTCCTATTGCTCCACCTGCAAGTGGCGCTACTTTCTCCAGTGCTCTAGGTGGCAATAGACCACGGGAACAATTCACAGGTTTATATTATTGAATAATTTATCACATATTTTTAAAGATGTGCTTTACTTTGTAAAGTGTTCTTAAATCCATGAAATGAATGCTCCACTGAAGTAAAAGATATGGTTGAGGCTAACCGCTATCTGATATTGATAATTATCAATACTTATTTTTCTGCACTTATGTTTCATTCCAAAGATTTTTTGCTGAGCAGATTATCCGTATAGTATAATAAAAAAGGTAGCAACGAAAATTGCAGTGAAGTTTTCAGTGAATGTTATCTAATTTGAAGTCGATTTGCATGTCTTGTTTTAGAAAGAAAGTGTGCTTTGAAAATCGATTTTTTTCATTTTGATAGTTTGTGCTGAAATTATCCTCTTGAATCTCCTAATTATTATTTATTCTATGTTCATTACAGTGGTCTTTCTTACATATCAACGAGATGCTATTTTGGCGACTGCTCTTGAAAGGCTCAATAATATACCATATCTTAATAAGGTGAAGGAAGTTCTGCAGAAAATGTTTACAGCACAACTTGCTTTAATTGTATTTGGCAGTTAGAACTATTTAGTGTTAATTTCTCTGATGTGGAGAGAGAGTCGTCTGATTGTCTGTCATACCCAGTGAGAGTGGTGTGCAATCTTAAAGCAACCTTTAATGTAGTGGTTTTGATGGGACAGGCATTAAGGGGTGATGGGAAGTGTGACACTCGCAGGCACTCACCGGTCCTTTGAACAATTGCTAGTCATGTGTCCTATGTGGCCGCAATTCTGTGGGCGAAAGTCCCTGAACCGTGGGCTGAAAGAGTCCCATCCATCGAGTGGATGTACTTGAAAGACTTCATACAACCTAAACAGGATCAGGAGGCTTATTGCCGAGTCCTACGCTAGATGATGGTTGAGGTTTTTCGGGGGTCGTTGCTAGCACAGTGACGTTACAGTATAACAGCACAGGGCTTACTCTCCTCTACACCCCGATGACGTTTTTGCTTCTAATGCCCCATCAGTGTACCTAGGAGATTTGTTTAATGTCAACTTATTCTGGTTAGGTTTTGGTAATATGGAATGGACGTGAAGCACCGCTGGAACGTAATTGGCCGCGACTTCATGTACCTGTCATATTTATCAATTCGAGCGTGAATTCCTTGAATAATCGATTTCTACCCTATGAAGAGGTTTTGAAATTCTTCCATGTTTTACAACGACACTTCGCTGGAGTTTTGTATTGCATTATTTTTTATCTCAGCATTGTGCCTAGTCACATTAGAAACAATTTTTAGTTGAAAATAATTATTACTACTTCCAAGTAGTCACTGACAATAGTAACTATAGCTCCAGTCTAAAGTTAGGCTGATGACAGTATGGTTTTACCAATTCATATTACAAATTTTTTTTGACATCACTTTGGTATCTGATTATTGTATTTCGTTTGTAGAAACACTTTTGTTATTATTATAATGAGTGTCTTACGGTAGAATGATTTAAATGATCAGCATTTTATTATTTAGTGCCAATTGGCATTTTGTTATATTGGTCTTATTAATCATTTTATTCCTATCAGTAGTTTCTTTTTCATGAATCTATTTTTTAGATCAATACAGAAGCGGTGCTGTCGCTTGATGATGATATCGAGCTCAGGCAGCACGAAATTATTTTTGCGTTCAGGTCCAGTTTTATATTTTTTGAAAGGTTGAAGACATTTAGTGAAAATTGGTAAATTTTCAGCATCTTAATTTCTTGTAACATGCAAGGTTGCGGCATTGTATTGCTAAGATATGTTATTTATATCGCATTGCATTCGTAAGATTTATTTGCGTCGAATGTTGTTAGAATCAAATCAAGACAAAGTAAAAATTGCTTATTGAATATAATAGGCAATTCAGGCAAGTGAAATTTTTGATAGTGTGCATTATTGGGTAGTGAAGAATAAAATTTTGGATATTCTAATTTTTGCTTTGAAGTTTTTTGAAGATACTATTAAGGAAATTATTATTTTTTTAGTAAGTCATTGTATCATACTGTATCATATTTGGTAAGTTGCTTTTTTCATTATGTATTCTATGGTATTCCTAATGATTCTTTGATGATGTTTTCCAGAGTCTGGCGAGAGCAGAGAAATAAAATTGTCGGTTTCCCAGCACGACGTCATTCTCAGAAAGGAAATGAAATTTTATATGATAGCAACCACACATGCCAATTAAGTATGATATTAACAGGAGCTGCGTTCATTCATAAAGTAAATTATATGAAATATTGTTAATGCTCAGTCATTAGTTCTTTTCCAGAACTATCAGTTTTTTGTAAAATAAAACAGTAAGAGAACTTGTAAGTTCTCTTACTGTACAATAGTCCTTACAATGACAATAGTCCTTCGTCACTATTACATTTTTGTTGCTCGTCATTTATTTTAAGATTAACTGATTTTACAGGCTTATTTTTATGCTTACACTTATGGAATGCCCCAGGTCATTAAGGAGAAAGTTGATGAACTAATGAATTGTGAAGATTTGGCGATGAATTTTTTAGTAGCTCACTTGATTAGAGAGCCTCCTATCAAAACTACTAGCAAATGGACTCTGCGGTTTGTGCTTGATTATGTAAAATTCTGCTTTTTTATTATATAAAATTAAAATAGAAACATGGTTTGAGGATTGTTATGGCAAAAAAGTCAACTTTTTTTATTTTTCAATCAATTCTCAAAACATTCATTCCAAATAGTAAGTGCATTATTTTTCATTGAAATTTTAATAACATTATAAGATACATTCTATTTAATACATTTTGTAAATATTGACAAATGCAAGTTGTAAAATTACGTCTTACACAAAAGAAATTATGGAATTTACCTATTTAAGCTACAATTTTAAGTTGTCCAGCTTGTAAAGCGAGTCTTTACCAACGAAGTACGCACTACCATCAAAGACATGAATGCATTCAATTTTTCACTCAAGTTTACGGGTATAATCCACTTTTGTTTACGCAAGTACGGGTCGATTCGGTACTTTTCAAAACACGTCTACCCACTAATCATCAGAAGTGTTTCAAATATGTTTAGATAAAATAATATCTCTGGAGAAAATGCCTCTGTAAGATATGGATTCACTCCTTTGCAGATTTGATCTAAAAAGTATTTGTGAATGAGCACATCACCGCAAATTGAGTTTTATTTACGACTATTGAATTAATAAAAATAGCTTTTGTGTGCAATGAATCCACTACAATAAAATATTTAATTTTAGCAAAATGAAACGTAGTTACCCAGTAAATTTGGAAAGTAAATTGCTAAGATACGCACGATTTCTTTGGTATTGTTGACAGATTTATTGTGACGTTTCTACAGCTCCGAAGTCCAGAAAACTTCGTTAAATACCACCTTACGTAAATTTCATGTAACTCGAATTTTCTTCCTTTTTTAAAAAATATGGTGTAAAAGTTGAAGTGTCCTGTGACCATACAGCGTTGTTATTCATGTACTTCGTTCCTTATTTTTTCTGATGTTATTGTGAAGTTGTAAGTTGATAAGAGACTATGCGTCAGTTCACTTCATAGACCTTCCGTCTGATCTTCACACTAGAATGCCATGTGCGTGATGAATTGGTCTTAGTTTGCATCAAAACATTCACATCTCTGTTATTCGTGCTTATATTGTATATAATATTTCATACTGCGGACTGTTTGAATAATCATATCAGAATTACCTCGTCATACTAAATGCTTTTCACACAATAATGATCACTAAAAACTCCGGTTCGATAACTTGCATACGAGAAACCTCATTTACTTCGATCAGATGTACAACGAAGCGTATTCATACATCAAAAAGCTATCTTTATTACACAAAATAATGGTAATTTGAAAATAAGGTAATAAGCATACTGAAAATGCATCACATGAATAGTGATTTCTTTTTTGACAACTTACGCTAGAAATAAGAGAACTTAAGTCCTATACTATACGGATTAATGAGGTAAATCTGATATACGGAACAGATAACTGTGTACGGGTGTTACCCTTTATCAAGAAGATTATATGGGATGGTGTTAAGCTCTTAAAAATAGAATGATACCAACACAAATGAGCTGGTCAAGTAAAGGCGAGTACAAAATTAGGATTGAGTGAAAGGTCAGGTGTGAGTCGACGCCAATGCATTGATGGCATGTCGAGATGCACACATTACAAAAACATCCAACATGACGAAAAAAATAGCTCCAGGAAACATCATGACTCTAAATTGCATTATATTCATTGAAAAGGAGCTTACTCAACACATGCCGAATTCGATGAAACGGAAGTAATAAACATCAAGCACGAAAATTCAGAAATTAGATTGACACCGTTTTAGCAGTAACATAGACAATGTGGCATTAGGTACGTACAGTAGAAATTGAAACTTCAACCATGCGAAACTGAGTCTCATCAATTGTATCATTAGAATACGTGAATGATTAGATCCCTATATTACCAATAAGTAATAATTTATTCAGAAAAATCAAGATTAAAATGCATTTTTAATAGGTGATATAAATTCATTCCTATCTGGAAAAACTAAAATTTTCAATATTTTAGAGTTTTTTAACGATGTGAACAAGTACATAATGAATTATAAAAACGAAATTACAGCAGAAACAAATCAAATGAGACGCATGGGCAACATATACAGCATAAAAGAAAAAACAACACCGATATATTAAAATTTTAAAAATTCTTCATGGATTAAACAAAAGAAACTAATTCACACACCAGAAAACTGAAGCAACAGAGAAAGTACAATTATGCTTTAAATGGGAAAGTACTGTATTGTTTAGCAGATAGAGGTTCGCAATAAATGGCTTCATATCAACATATGTATAGACAAACACGAAACAAAAGCAACAAAAAATTCAATAAAAAGTATGCGATGAAAACTTTTATGTGTGAACTATGAATGAACACTGAAAGAATTTAACAAGTAAACTTTTTCTGTTAATTAGCAGCAAATTGTTTCTCAAGCTCTTCAACACTGATACAATTAGCTGTTGGAGGAAGACGAGATACTATTGAAGGAAGATCGGCAGAAGCTGTCATTCCGGAAAATGTACCTGGAGTACATACGGCGATAAGAAAACTTAACAAATAAAATGAATTCTTGGTTTATTTATGTATGCCTAACATGAAGTTGAGGTACATTCTAAGACGAAATGCCGTCGAGTAATTTGCAGATGATGGAAGCGGAAAAAATTTACAAAAAACCAAAACTATCTACTTTCGCAGTAAAGCTTGTTTCTATGGCTGAACGATACAGATAATTAAGATTCAATTACTCTTTTAAATTTAGTTCCGAAAATGCTTCCAACAAACAGAAAACAGAAATCACGAAAATCAATGGTTAAAGGATACTTACTGATCGGTGGCTGTAGATCTCTGCTTACTGGTACCCCAGCTGATTGCAATAATTTCTCTAACGGGTTTTGATATTTATATGGAGTTATTGAAGATAGAGGTTGAGTACTTTGAGATCCTGGTGTCGGTGGTGTTGTCACCACTGGTTGAACAGGTACAAATGGGGTTCCTATCTAAAATGAAACATTATAATTAAAATTGAGCCAAAGGCATTTTAAAAATATGGATGAATATTTATGATATTTTTAAAATGCCTTTGGCTAATTTCATGAATTTATACTTTTCCGTTGGTCATTACTGGTATTCCTTTCGCCTCACAAAAACAGAGTGCTTCTTACATAAAAATTTTTTGAATACTCCACCAATTTACAACAATACTAGTAAACTAACATTCTGAGGATGAGCTATTGGTATATTCGGTAGAGTTGGCATAGACTGATGCGATAATAACCGTGCACGTAAAATCTGTGCTTGGTTGACATCTCCACGCATCATAGCTAAGGCAAACTGTCGCTGTTGTTCTATTTGAGCTGCTAATGCTTGAGCATGAACAGCAGCCGCGATGTGTGCATTCGAATGCCAGTTCAATGATAAATTGCTTTGCACTGCTGCAAGCATCTGAGCATACTGTTGATGCATAGCTAATCTTGCCAAATCCATTGCATTCTTTGATGCAATGCTTCCAGGTACCACTTCTCCTGGAGCTGAAAATTATTTCGTTTCTCGCTTAGATTCAGATATGTAAAAATAATAAACTATCTAGAATTTTCAAAATCATATAAATCAAAGTTGCTTTTTATACAACCAAATGTATTTATGTTTTTGATTTAATAAAACACTAAATATATAAATGAGTCACCTAATACTTAATTTATACACTAACATTTGCGGATTACACTGAAAGGTTCAGTAATCAGATTTTGTTTGATGGTATTATAGTGGGCAGAACACGTAGGTACATTGCCAAGTTGTAATGTTTCATCAACAGAAACTGGTATGGTTGTGGTTTTAGTCATCCGACGCAACACTGCAGTCGGCATAAATGAATTTGGAAGCGTTCCCGGTGGAACACACTGATTGGGAACAGATATTTGTCGTGGCTGCATCGTTTGCGACATTGTTCCATTCGTTACTGCATTTGATAGTGGCTGTCTATAAATGCAAAGTATTCAAAAGAGATTTCACTGACAGAAGAATTTTTGTTGGCAAAGTGAAATATATATATTCATAAAACAGTTTACGAAACTCATTTAATCATTTAGACCAAAAGAAATTACTGCAGTAAAAAGAAGGTAAGCA
The DNA here is from genome assembly GCA_900618365.1 of Thelazia callipaeda. NCBI lineage: Eukaryota > Metazoa > Nematoda > Chromadorea > Rhabditida > Thelaziidae > Thelazia > Thelazia callipaeda. The sequence goes on from UYYF01004616.1 coordinate 26,319, forward strand.
GCATTGACATATGACACTAAGCAGCAATTACGACTCAACATCATGTCATACAGATTGACATATAATAAAGTGATGTGGAAGTTAATCTAAGTAAAACGAAAATGGGATAAAAGTTTACACTTGCCTGAAACCATTTTCTGTGTGTAAAGATGCAAATATAGCGTGATTAGGCGTGAGTGCTTGCAAAGCAGCTGTTTTTTCGTACTGTGAACGTAGAACAGATGCATGCAACGTTGCGTCACATGCAGAAGGAGGTAGAACTGAAGTAGATGACCGAGAATTTGTCGAAACTTGGTAAGCTGAGGGAGTAGCTTTGCATGTGACAGTCGAATTATTCTCTGCTTTGTCTGAAATATTTTCCGCCATTCCATCTTGAAGGGGCGCAAATTTGTTCAGTTTGTTCACCAAATGAGTTTGTTGACTTGGATCTCCCAGAGAAGTGTCTTTATTTTTCTGAAACTACTTTTCGTGCTACACAATAGCGGGCAATCAGTAAATATATATCTTGGCGAATCTTGACATAACTCCTTGACAAATTTATACCTAATATCCCAAAATTCAACCAACAAAGGTATTATACTCCTCCAAATGTGATTTCTGAAAAAAAAGCATGCATAACTTTCAAGTCACAAGCACTGCTTAGGTCAGAAATATATTTGTAACAATGAATCAAAAGTACAGACCTGCAATAACAAGTTAGACTGCCGAGATTTGTGGAGATATTGACTGCTCATCAAATCTATGGAACCATCAGAACTTATTAATGGTGCTTCAGATGAATTTTGAAGAGTAGCTTCTCTATGACAACTACGTTCCAAATCTTCAACGCGTAAAACTTCAACCAAAGGCGATGCAGAGTGCTACAAATCCCAACAGTAGAGTGCACTTCTATTTTTAATATAAACTATGAAAAAAACAAAAAAATATGAAAAACGAACTTGTTGGGGAATAAATATTGAATTTACAGATCGTCGAGGATTTGACAATATTTTGCTGAGAATAGATGTTGGCGATGCAAATGGCGGTGAGTCGAAAACTGAAGAAGATGAAGGGATGTTCTGGTTTTGTTGCGAGGTCTCATTTTGACTGGGAGTATCTGAAAATGCACTTTTGTAAAGTATAAGAATGACATAAAATGAGATAAATCTAATCTTTACCAGGTCTTTCAGGCTTAACAGAAGTGGCGAAAAATCGGGATAATCTGCTACCAGTTGGTTCCTTCGATGCTGGGGATCTCAATTCGCTCTGAAAAAACGTTAAATGATATTCAACTTGAAAAACAACAAATAAACTACAAAAATGTAATGAAATTGATTGAAAACCAAGTAAAAAATAAGAAATAAATAGTGTTAATGAAGATGAAAATGATTGATGACATTTATATTTTACAGGGATTGCTTTCAGATATGCCGAGTTACGCAATAACTGCCATCAATAACATGTATTTCTTATCAAAATAAGAAAAAAGAAGTTTTAACCTCTTTCAGTGAATTCAAATCAGCATCATCTAAGATTCCCACAATAGCCGCAAATTCCGCATCAGAATTTGGTAATTTACCACTTAGCAAAGGCAATGATGCAAATGAATCACCATTACCGGTCATTTTCGAATGACTCGATGATCTATTATTACTTAGCTTGCAACTTGGAATTATTTGAAGCCCTAAATCGTTATTGCTGCTAACATGGCCAGACAGTCCCTCATCCTCCAAACCAATCTTTTCCCTTGAGCATACTTTGCTTAACCCAGCTGCAATTGCGTTTTCGCTTTCGTTTGACCCTCTCGTGATAGGATCTTTCTTTAGTTTACGAGAAGAATCACCTGTAAAGCATATTTTGATAAAAAATAGCCTACAAAGCTGAGAAATAACTGGACGAAGACAAAGTCAAAAAATATAATTTTACAGCACCTTCTTCCTAAAACTAGTGTTTTTTTCTAAACAAATGACCCTTCAGGTGCATGAAAAAAACATTTAAGATGTTATCTGCATGAAAGTTGTATGTAATTCGTAAAACTAAAAATTATAGGACTATTCAATATGCACTTCCTAAGCATAGTAGGCGCAAAAAGTAAATTTAATTCACTCAACAAGTAAATTTTGATTGTCATAAGAAACATAATTTAATAAAATTTGCTACACTGCTAACGTTTAGTTTTTCGGTCATCATCAAAACCACGCAGTTCAATCATATCATGAATTGACGTTGGACCTTCATTAAGCCATTCCGGGACCTTTTCCTCCGCAACTATTTCTGTTAATTTACTTTTCTAAAATATTTTCAGTCAAAAAAATTAATATTCCTGATGTACCAAACAAAATAAATATGTCAAATCCTTATAAAAATGATGTTTAGACACAATTTGATTGCAAAACTGGAGTTACAAGAATATAAAATAAAGTGGAAATTAAACAAGTAGTAGTAACGAAATGAAAAACATAAATTAACACCTGTCCTTGACTAATTTCTTTCTGGTAACTAGGTTTGAATGATGTTTCATTTAATCGCCAATTACTGCCAGTAGTAGGGAAATTTCCATTATGTTGACGGCTTTTTGCGAAGGACTCTTTGCATCCCGAAGAGTTTTTATGCTAGCATTCAAAAGAAATGTGAGAGATTTTCTACTTGCAAATACATGAGTAATAACAATAGAAAAACTAATGAAAATGACATCTGCTAAGGCGGAATTCAAATTAAAAATTATTAGTTTAAAATTGTGATCGGGACAACAAGAGAATATTTGAAGTTAAAACAGATTACAGATAAATAAAGATGAAAAGAAAAATGACTACCACTGGCTTACGACTTCGATAACAGTCAGAAATGCTCATGAAAATTTATAGTACTAAACTTACAAATGACGTCTTGTATTCAGTACCGGAATTTTTTAACTGAAAACCTGCGCCAATTCGCCAACTTGCTTTGTTCGTCCCGAGTCTTTCTGTTTCTACATCTGTAAATACAAAAATATAAATGCTTTTTAAATGAATAAAGTCATTTTCATCACTTAAATAGGCATTCTCTCAAAACATACAGTGCCAGAAGACTGCAAGCAAGATATAAAAACAGTATTATAATAGAAAAAATCTATAAAATCAAAAACTATGGAATTAAATTAAAATAAACAGCTTATAACATTCTAAGCAGAATGGAGGTCAAATAATTATCCTGGACGTATTACCGGCAGCATTTTAAAGTCATATTAGTCATCGTAGTATTCCATAACAATAAGTAATATTACTGGAGAGAAATAAGACTCTAATTTTATTATGTTCAATGATCGCATACTACAAGTTCATTTTAAGTCATCTGTTTTTCTCAAAAAATCAATACTTGGAAATTATCCACAATTAATTTGTCAGATTTACGACAGATTACAACTATGTGAAATAGTACCATTTTTAATGGGTGAAGCAGCACGACATCCTGACGAAAAAGCACGTCGCTGGGGAGAAAGAACAGTAGCATCACCGTCTAATGCTTCGGCTTTTAACTTTTCTTTCCTTTTTAATGCAATATTGGAATTGTTTTCCACTCCTTCACAAATCCAACGATGCTCTAACCACTTTTCGGGAAGAAATTTACCTTCATCACTGAAAATACATTTTCCTGACTTCAGATTGTTCAATTTAATTTTTATATAACTCAATTTTTTCTTTTCTTTGGATCAGTAGAGAGTCTCAGTCCTCCAGTGCTTACAAGTTTACGAAAACTGGATAAACTTAAAATATGATGAGTTTTTGATCAAACATTTAAGCGGAAATATTTGCTGTCCCACAATATTTAAGATTTAGCTTTAAACATAAAATAATATGTACTCTTCGTCAAAATATCAGTAAAAATGTTGTACTCCACAAATTATTGCAGGAAAGATGCTGAATTAATAACAGTGATTAAAGAAACGAAAATGACTTGTCAAACTCCATCGACAAATAATTTGGACGTGTTCGACTTAAAGTGATATTCCTCATACCCAACATTTCTTCACGAGTATACCGATGTATTTTATCACCATCATTTCCTATTTCACTACATGAGGATTTCTCAAGACCGTTCAAGGAATTATTAAGCATCGTCACCTATCTGAAAGAGAAATAACTGAATGGTTAAATACCATTATTACATATTTTTTAATTTATATACAAATATACATGAATTGAGAAAGCTGAAAATTTCAGAATGCTATTCGTTTCTTTTCTGATACGATTAACTGCTTGATGATCAAAAAGGCATTCTTCTTCTACATTCTCAAGAATGGCTGTTCAACAAGATGAAGTGCTAGAACATTGATAAAAAGATCAAAATATGACATCTTCCACAAAGACACAAATAAGAAAAATGATAAAGATGTTAGAAAATAATACATTTGCAGTGCAGCTGTACATGTATTATTTTCTAACATAATTATTTCTACAAAACCATCCAACTTGGGATGTTGAACTATAACACGTCATATCTTCAAGACTAATTATAACAGGACAAAGATTTTATGAACAACATCCCAACTATTAACAAATCTTCTGTTTTGATTTCAAGTAAGCATGAGATTTATTGATAACTTTGCTGTACAATTTTTCTCAATATAATTGCAGTTATAAAACTATACAGAACTTGCAATCAACAAAAAATTACAAAATCTAAAAAAGATGTCGACCACAGTTTAGCACAAAAAATAAAAACAATTCTGGGACACTACAAAAAAACGACTTTAAATGAAAAGTTTTGAAACGCTTATTCTACAATTCTACATAACCATATGTCTGCAGAACTAAAAATATTTGCATACGTGGGTGGCATACATTGATAATAATATTAATAACATATAAACAAGAGTCTGACAGGATTTTCAACGAAATTACTATTAAAACAGGCTACGAAGCTTAAAAAAAGTGATTTCACTCTAATATCCTGAAGTGATACAAAACTTAATTAAGTGTTAGATTCATCTCACCATTGTAGATCTGAGTTTTTGTTATAAATGGAATGAAAAGTATCTGAAAATATGAATAAAAATATTAAACTGATACCTAATTCACTTTCAAGTATGTGAATTACAAAAAACGTCAGGAATCAAAGCTTTCATGCGACCAGAGCGCAAGTTTTAAAGGTACGTGTAGGTTCACGTGAGTTTAACAACTTTTTAACGTCATATAAACTAACACCAGTTAATACAGTATGGAGTAGGTTAGATAGCGTTAAGCATGATATAAAAGTATCGTCCTAAACGAAGACACCAACACAAGAAAAAACATGCAATCACAAACAGTTTTTTGGTTTGATTTCGTGGCCGATATTACATTGGATAACGTGTTGCATAGTGTCCTCCAATGGGTAACCAAACGATATGGTTTGTAGAGACAGTTTTGGGGAATTTGGCATTGTGCATTCAATGAGTGAAGAGGAAGGTATGGGATGTACGTCAGTTTTAGGAGTTTTGCATTTTGGATCTTGGGGGGATTTTTGTTTGAGTGAAATATTCGGCAAAGATAGTGTGGTTGCATGCATGAAACCAAATGATGAGTTGTTTGGGTTCTTTGGCAGTATTAACTATATGCTATCCAAAAGCAATAACCGACTGCATGTAGTGTGAGCGTATCTGTTTGTACGTGGTTCATTTATTTGTTTTACGCAACATATGGAGATAGAAATATTGTCGACACAGGCTACTTTCTTGTAAAGTTTATTGTTAATGTAGAGACAATAGAGGATTATAGCATTTTCAATTCAAATAATTCAAGGCGTCTTGTTTGTTAAGCAGAAAACTGCTAATCCGTACTGAGTTATTCCCTGTTGTCTTTTCTGATTTATGTGGTTTTTTTACAAATCTAATAATACAATTGTATCGTTCGTTAATTATTTTTTTTAGTGCTGCGATTCATTTCTTTGCTTAAGTAATTGGTTATCTGACTAAAAGTTCAAGAATGGCTGTGGGCAAAAATAAAAAAATGGGGAAGAAAGGCGCAAAGAAAAAGGTTGTTGATCCATTTACGCGTAAAGAATGGTACGTCATCAAAGCGCCCTCAATGTTCAATGTTCAACATATCGGCAAAACGTTAGTAAATCGTACGCAAGGAACAAGTAAGAAATATGGCATTTTATTGATTATTTTGACAAAGCTTTATTGAGTCGGACTATATGTTTTTGTACATATTTGATACTAAGCATTGGACTTTAAAAAACTTCTTTGATATCTTTCTGAATAGTGATGTACAAAGTTATTTGGGTTTTGTGGTTTATCCTTTAAAAATTGGGATATATGTTAAAATTTGAGACATTTGACTTTGAAATAATTGTAATAAAGTGTAAGAAAATTGCAAATTGCGTCTCATGGGTATAGCAGGGAGTCATTAGTACTATTAGAAGTAGCACAGCAAAATGCGTTACAGAAATCGCTAGTGAAGGCTTGAAGGGACGCGTATATGAAGTTTCACTTGGAGATTTGAATGATGCTGAATCGGAATTTCGGAAAATGCGTTTAATATGTGAAGATGTTCAGGGTCGTACGTGCTTGACTAATTTTCATGGAATGAGATTAACTCGTGATAAGCTTTGTTCCATCGTCAAGAAATGGCATGTAAGAAGAGATTTACTACAAAATTAAGGGAAAAGATTCAAAATTCGTTTTATTGGTTGTGACCGATTGTTGGATGTTATTGCGTCCGCCTTTGCTTTGGATGAAGTAGATTTTATTTTGTTTGCAAAGACTGTTTAATGATTTCAGACCTTGATTGAAGCAAATGTTGCTGTTAAAACATCTGATGGTTATTTGCTTCGCCTGTTTTGTATCGGTTTCACAAAAAAAAATGCTGGACAGTTGAAAAAAACGAGTTATGCGAAGTCGTCAAAAATTAGACAAATCCGTGCAAAAATGATTGAGTATATGCAAAAGGAGGTGAGTGTATCAATATCGAATATATAAGAGTCCATTATATGTAGTGGTTTCCATCATTTTCTATTTATTTTTACTGAACGTAAGCAACTGCGCATCGAATTCTGTAGAACTTCTGCTAGCGAGAAATCGAAATGCATAATACTTAAATTCTTAGTACAAATTAAATTTACTATGCAGGTGCAAGGCAGTGATTTAAAAGATGTATGTCACAAATTAGTTCCGGATTCGATTGGTAAAGATATCGAAAAAGCCTGTTCGTATATTTACCCGTTGCAAGATGTGTGCATTAGAAAGGTGAAGATATTGAAAAAACCGAAGTTTGAACTTGGACGTTTGATGGACATGCACACGGATGTAGGTTCATTCGGAAATGCTGAAGGCGAAAAGATCGAAAGACCAGATGATTACGAACCACCCGTACAGGAGTCTGTTTAAGAAATCTGTTATACTGATATTATGATTGTTTCTTCTGGGAGTAAAATAAGATATAGTATTATTTCGCGCATAAATTCAACGATCAAACAATATTTTGGGAACTTTAATGTAAGACTTGAAAGCTCTACGAAGTTGCTGGTGTATAATTGAAGAGCCATGATATCCGTGTATATTATGATGTTTTTAAAGTCGGTTTTCGGACGTGTCACTCATGTTCAGCCAATATAGAGGAATATAAATATGATTAAGCAGTTGTCGTCCTAAAAAGTCAAATTTATGATTGAATTTCGAAATTCTGTGCAAGATGCAGTATGTCCATCTGCAGTATAAGACAGTTTTATATGACCATGTGATTCTCAGTCAAGGATGTAGTTTCATTGTTCTTTGTCTTTATCATTTTTTAATTCCTCTATTACTTATTGTGTAAGGAAAGGTAAAAGGAAGGGAACTGTGTAATGATTAGATGGAAACTGGTGCAGTAAGATGTAATAATTCTCTATGAGATCTCAGAGAAGGAGCCTGCAATACAATGATTTTTTATTTGGTCTGTGTTCGTCACCTTTATGTTCTTCGAAAAGACTCTTTCATTGGAGTGTCATCTGCACGTCGAGATTATGTACGGAAAGTGACAATGCTGATGTGAGGTGTGTGGGATTACATTAGTTTTATTTTTGGTTAGGATTTTCCAGTCATAGTGAATGCTAATGTGTTACCTGGTTACCATTGTAGTAGCGGAATTGTTTCATAATCCAAGTAGAGGAAGTGCTAGTTTACTTTTATGCTAAAAGGTAAGACAAGGATATATAAGTCTGAAATGGGACTCTAGATTACTTGCACATCTATAGTCTTCCAGAAAAGTTGCGAAACTTTGGTTCTTCGTTATATCCAATCTCGAAATTTCTGTTTGTTAATGAAAATCAAATGGAGATATGCATACTGGCTGGAAATATTGTCCAGGCAGTATAGTGTCATTGCAATTATTGTCCATGGATTTAGATGTGAGATTATGGATTTTGAACTGTACTCACGTCACTAAACGGATTCAACCGGTGGTAGAGCACAGTATTTTAGCGTTATTTCAAATATCTTGACAACTTTATAAGTGAAACTGTTGTGCTCTCCCAAATTTCTTTCTCAACGTTGCACTTCGCACTCATACGAAGTGTGCATGACTTAAATCTGAATCCATGAAAGCTTATCTGACCAGCGCTTCACTGAAGTCAAGTAGTAGCAGCAAACGAAGATAAGCATATTATAGTTGTAAAATTTGTTCGAGAATTAAGTATTGTAGTTTTGAGCTAAACAAGTAAACATTGTGAGACCAAAATGCAGCTAGTTCATTTCTTCAGTATTATGGTTAGACGGTAGCCATATGTTGTGAGCAAATTCTGTCTGCTAATGCAGAGTATCACGTAATGCATTTACTATTTATCAGCACGTTTTTTACTGCAGGGCAAAGTGTTTACTTCTCGAGTTTTTAGTAAACAAAATAGTTAAGAATTAGCACCAAATGAAAGAGGACTAAGTCCACGTAATGCTGATTACTTATCACATTTTGCTTTGAATTGAAGTATGCTGCAGGTAGAATTTTTCTTTCCAACTGAGTTTCTGTTTTGTAACATATAGTTTATTCAGCATTAATGATAAGAAACATGAGAAGTGGCGCATTTTAAAATCTATGTGTGCATATATATTTTGAATTGTTTAATTACACCAAGGCAAATAAATTAGATACTTTTATTTATTCATTTCTGGGCTTTTTTTGACAAAGTTTGCTGATCATTTGTAGTGGGGCATTATATTTTGTTTAGTTTTGGTAATATTTTGAAAGATATGGTGTCAAGTGAGGGCTATTTCCACCTTGGTCTTGATATGGTCCCGGTTTTGATCAGCAACGGTCTAGAAGCAGTGCTGCAGGAGTCATTCCGTTTCGTGGCACGATTATGAGGAGTGGATGCTGGTATTGCAGGTAAGGTTGGTGTTTGCGAATTCATTTTGCCAGGTCCCTTCATTGTCGGTCGCCGTGTTACGGAGGGAGAAGTATGAGTTGAGGGCACTTTTGGAGGCAATACTGCACCACATGATACAGAGGTTCGATTTTGTGCTGTTGATTTAAGACTTGATAAATTTACAGCAGTGGATTTCGACCATGAAGGATTTGAGATATTAGGATATGAAGCCTGTTCATGTAATGTTACTGATCGCTTAATCGGAGTACTTGCTCGGAAAGCAGTACTCCAAAATGATTGAGAATTGGTATGAAAGTTACTGGAAGTGAAACGCGTAGTAGTGCCATCCACTCGTAGAGGTGGAGAATTGTTCACTGAGGAATTTGATGTGCATGGTGCTGGTATATCTGAGGTTTCTCCTAGAATCGCCAATGATTTGCTTGACATTCGTGTGGAAATGCAATTTTTCCCAGATATTTTGGCACCGCCAAAACCAGGCTGTCCTAATTTAGATGATTCTAAAATTTTGATACCTTTCGCAATATTCACTGCAGACTTATTAGCTGAGTTAGCCTCACTTCGCTTCACCTTGGTAGTTGTATTTGAAGATTTCCCGAATTGCAAATTTGATCTCGGGTTAGTAGTTTTTGACTCGTTATATCCCTTTTGTAATATTTTTTTATTTATTTCAGGTGAAGTTGTTGATTTGTTTGTTGGTCTTCGACGTTCAAGAGTAGATGTAAAAGATGATATTGCGGAAACTTGTTTATTTCCGAGTGTTGAGGCACTTAAAATACTGCTAGTTCCCGATAATACACTGATTTTTTTTGGAGCTTTCAGCGTTCTAACGTTGCGCATTGCTTTTGTTAACGGTATTTCGGCAGATCGTTCCACAGCCACTTGTTGTTTTGTAATTTTATCCATCGCACTTGGCAACGATAACATCTGGTTTTCTCTGGTGACACTTGATGAGTTCTTTTCAATCGTCACTTCATAACATCCCGGTTCACTAATCCTTGAAATATCCGTTGAAGATGATCTTCTCAAGAGGGAATCTTCTGTAAACAAGTCTTTGTTTTCATTGAAAATCAAAGATAATGCTTAAAATAAATAAATTACTGGAAAGAAACCAGTTTTAAATTATGAAAAATATGCACGAGTGATTTTAGTAATTTCTATTTTCATTTTTACAAGATTTTATGAAGTATGAAGATGACCGTGACCTCTTGAGATTGGAGAATTAGAAAGTTTCTCGCTGTCATTTCGAGGTGATTCTTTGTAGCCGAAACAAGTAACACTATGCTGTAAAAAAAAGCTTAAAAATAACTTTAATTTTAATCTAAGATTCAGTTTGTTCTTCATTTTGAACACAACTATAAATATTGAGACAAAAATATCAGGCATCGAATTAAAATTCCTAAAACTGTAGCAAAACACTCAGTGAAGAGAGCGGATAATTGAGTTTTCAAATAAACCTGACCTCGACATGCTTTACGGCTTCTTTTTCAACTTTCTCAGCTGCTTCTAGAAACTCGTCCAAATTCCGACTGTTTTTAATGAGGTATGCATCACTTTTATTTCTCGAATTTCTTCGTAGCTTAACTATTGGTGATAAAGTATCTGCCTAAAGAATCTGCCCAATTTAAATATATGAAATGTTTTCTTCTTGGCTATTATTTATCCAAAAAAAGTTCGGAAACATGACAAAGACAGACTTAATTTCTTTAAAAGAGTAATTTATTAATTCTAGTGTCTTAAACCTTATTTTCATTAACATTAATAATGCTAAGTTATGATTTTTAAAAAAATTCTCACCTCATTTGCTATTTCATCTTTCACTTTGCGTAGTGTTCGATGTACGATTTTACGTTCTTTCCTGGTATTGTCTGATTGTTTTACGTCAGTCGTACTTTGGTTAGGATTAGAACGTGATCGGAACCTACGTGAACCCGAATGTGATCTGAAAACTTCCGTAAACAGTGCAAACTGCTCCTGTAATATAAGCATGTAATAACCAAAAATTTCAACTGCAAATGCAGTTTACAGTTATACCCTTATACTTTTTTTGTTGCTACAAACTCCTACCAAATCATTCATTACTTGTACTACACAACTATTTGCAGATTCATCATTTGCAACTTCCCCCATTTCAAAGTAGTCGATTTCCGTTGAATATAGTATTTCCTTCAGTGATTGATATATTGGAGAAAAATTATCTTTGGGCATTTACTTCAATCCATAAATGCAAATTATCCGAGTAAATGAGCTCATGTAAAATCTAGAAGGTAAATTTTTGCAAAACTGAAATAGCTGACTCGCTTTCCAAAACTTCTTCCAAAGTTTTGTCACTACTGTTGACCTTAGTAGAGAAGTTCAACTCGGAAGAGTTGTTTAATACGGTTATTCCAGCACTGACTCTTTGTTTACGACGCTTTAATCGTTTTTTGCGTTCTTCATTATCCTGTCAGAATCAGTGGAAATTTAAATATCTATATTTTAAAAAGTAGAACAAAGTTTAAAAAATTGCAAGTTTTGTCACCAATCATCTGTCATTACAAGAACTTCATGAGCAAATTTGACTCATTTTTTTTACTTCTTAAGGCGTACGCTTTGGAGCTAATGTGATATTTTAATTGGTCAGTTTTCAAACAAGAATTTTGACTTGACGAGATATAACCAAAAAACAAAACTGATGAAAAGCTGAAGTTCACTTTCGATAAGAAAGAGAATATGGCTGATTTTATGATTATTAATTAATTGCTTGTAGCATCTTTTAGGAGTGAGATAATGCAAACTAACATGTAATGCATCTCTGAGTCGACAAGTAAAAGTAGAAAGTATTTTGAAGCATTCTTCAATTTTGAAGTGCTTTTCATCTTCACAGAAATATGCTGCCAAATACGAAATCAACTCATTCATTTGTTCTAATCGTTCTTCCATATTTTCCATATGTTCTCGAGAATTCTGTAAAATATACAGCGTTCATCACAACTTCCTATAACAAAGTTCATGAAACCAACCCTAATTTTATGGAGCTGATGTTGAGTTGGAAAAGGCAGATTTTTAGAAATACAGGAAATGCAGTCTATGAGCAACCTAGTTTTGTTAATAATTATCGTTTACTTTTGCAGCTGTATTATTTGTGGATGGAAAATTACATACTCTGAAGCCTACTAATTAAATAAAGATTAAAATTGGCTGTGATGACAAAAAAATACCAAGAAATGCTGATACGATTCCTCGAAGAAGCGAACATCTGTTCGTTTGATTACTTCGTTATTTATGCAAGTTAGCTTATCTTTAAGCGTGCGGACGTCATTGCGAATTGATTCCAGCGAAAGCCTTAAAATTATTCTTGCAAATAAAAACAGTGCTTGGAACAAGAAGGGGCAAACCGATTAATGATGTAAGGAAAACAGAACATTTTATTAATATTCCCACATATTTTCAGCTTCAACTTCTAAGGTCTGGTTTGAGAATTATCCACAAACATTGGGTGTAAACCAGATTTAGATTTGACTTCTACGTGCAGTTTCATCTTTCGCACAAAAGATCGTGAATTATACGAAATTAACCTTGCAGAAACTGGCACTGTCAACAGTTCGTCCAACAGTTTTTCTGTACACTCCGGATCTTGCTGAAAACTAAGTGAATGCAGGCAATTTATATCTTAATTAGCTTATGGTAATCAAGACAAATGAGCAAATAGAATATTAATGCACAAACACTGAGTGCAACCAAATCTGAAATTGCTTACTTAGAACATCCTTAGCTTTGCGGTGGTAGATCATATTATGATCTAACTGTTGCCAAGAATAGGAAGATATTATTTTATTAAACATAAGAGACATATGAAGACTGATAAAAGACCAAATTGAAGGAGATTTCTTGAAATATCTAACCATAGCAATGAAATGAAGAAGTGTGATACTCTTCTGCGTTGCTTTCATGTCCAAAATTCTCCAAAGCGAATTAAGTTTGAATCCTGCTGCGTTGCCGAATGTCGCATTAGCGTTCAGGAAATTACCGATTTGTATGAGCATACAAAAAATTTTAGGCAATGCTTTGCTTTCTTTAATTTCTGAAACTCTCAATAATGCGCATAACCTTAGTGAGACTCTTTCAAATTCTACAATATTTTCCCTTATTATAATAATGTTACTTTCAGCATTCACATAACAAAGCTTTTATTTTAATCTACTATCCTGATAAATTTGCGCTTGTAAACTAATAATAATAATATTTCTGTTATTGTTATTAGAGCTTGACGTAAGAAATAAGTAACGACAAGGATTTAGTATGATTAGATTTAGATGTTCGTTTTTTCAGAAATAATAAGAAAGATATTAATAATTATTTTTGATAAAAAATTGTCATCAGAAATGTATAAGACTAACCGACACAGCTATTAATTACAGTATCGATGTGAGGCAACAAAGTTTCAAGAGCGAAATCCAGTTCTTCTTTCAAAATCATGCAGTCCAGGATAAGTTTATAATCTGGTACAGTTAACAGATTAAGAAAGAATTGCTCGGCGATGCCAAGTTGAGACTGTTCCCCTGTGAAACCTTTGAGTATTTCAATCTAAAATTATCAGCATCGGCTAAGATTTTTGTGGAAGGACTGCATGATGTTAGAATTCAGGTATACATTTAAAGTTCCTGAAGTTACCTCTTTTAGATACACATTAGCCAATGACACTCTTTAAAATTTTCCGACATTTTCACTTTGTACAACACCTTCATTATGCCAGTATTCATATAATACAACTGCTTTTACTTTAATCTGAAAGTTGAAAATTTTATGTCGGCAATTTAAGTATGACCTCTTCATTATCAGGCAAGATGGCGCGAAGATTCTTTAGTCGTTCAAAACCGAAGAATCTGTCCTCTCCATTTCTAACACTTTCGATGATTTGTGCAATACCTTGAAAGAAATAATAGATACTACCTTATTGCAGTGATGAAATTTGATTTTCAAACGAAGCATTTCTCTATAAGTTTAAAAAATAAGTAAATAATCATTTAATTCGTGCTTAGTTTGAATTATATATTAATACCAACTCATTTAATAAAAACTGACTCTATAATTACCTTCTTTAAACTGCTTCAAGAAAATGCTCACGTTGAAACTTCTTTTATGTGACAACAGAGTTATAACACCTCTTTTACGAGTTTCACGTCCTTCAATCACTGAAGTATCAGCTTGCGACGCTGAAATTGTGCAGCTGAACATCGATTCCAATTCATCGAAATTGAGATGCAATTCTGGAAGAGCAATCACTTATCGGAAATTTAAAAATTGGCATAAGTTCTATACTTGTTCAGCGAAAGGAATGACTTCTGTTTTTTAATTTACAGAAGATTGTTTGATTCAGACTTGACAAAGTTTGACAACAAGCAGATCATTATAATGCACAATTTTTTTTCTCAAAAATTTTGTTAAAAATTGTATTCAAAAAAGTATACAGTGACAAATGCTCGCTAAGTAAAATTCAAACTGTAATTTAACAAAAAATATGTGAACCTACCGCTTTCAGATAAACGTGCCGACGACATCCAAACATTTGGGATTTTTTGCACGCCATCTCCGATCACCTAAAAATTAGTACATTTTGGTAAAAACAGATCATTGTAATTCAAAGATAAAATCCGTTCCTAAAAATGATTAGGTTTTTAGATCAGAAAGTAGCTTGTAGCTGATCATCTCTCGATTCATTCAAAAATGATTCGAAAAGTGAAAATGACATTCGCAAGTTTTCTTAAAATTCAGGTAATCAGGAAAAAGCTGTTTCTAGCAATTATCAGTGCTATTTAATAGAAAATTCGTGAACTCTACTGTTTTTGTACTTGCTTGATCGTCATATTTGACATGAAACTTTTTTCAGTAATTAAGTAAAGTTTCACAGAAACAGAATGTGCAAATATAAATTAAACTGTCAGGACCTTTTCTACAGGTATTTTTGTCCATTGAATTTGCTTCATTTGCGAACCAGCTTTAGGCATTGATTTTGGCCTCAACGCTTTCGGTAGCTCAACTTTCTTCTTGCCTATTAACTTTGATTCTTTCTGATGAACCTGAAAAGGGGATGTTGTTGGTGGTCCCTTGCTGCTTTTGCATTCTGTTGGTGGCGGAAGTGGTGGTGCTGGAGGAGGAGGTGGAGGTGGAGGAGGAGGTGGCGGTGGAACTCTCGGAAGTTGGACCAAGACAGAAGAGTCTGAAAAAATAGTGTTTAAGTTGGAAATTATTCTCCTATCCAACTTTTTCAAAATGACTACTACAAATTTTCTTGAAGAAATGACTTTTTTAACTATGAAAGCCTCAATTTTTGGAGCAACCAAATTTTTTTATGCTTTGAGCATTTCGTCTTCAGAAAACTGAAGACTGTAGAATGAGGAATGTTTTTAAATTACATGCTGGGCATGAGAAGTATAAGGAAACCTTTGACGGCTTCGCCTTTTTCCACTTCTTTTTTTTCATATTCTCTCGCCATACTCAGAAGCATTTCTACTTCTTTCTTAAATTGAGACAGTGTAATGAGTAATTCAAATTATTTCGCATCATTTCAATTTATTCCTTTCTTTCAATATTTTGTCTAATTGTTCGTAACAACTTTTTCGGAAAATTTGACTCACATTAGTGCACTCTAAAATATTTGGATGGAAACAGAAATTTGGAATTCAGATCTTTATATCTCAAATAGAGGGCAAAAGTCAAGGAGATAGCCATGACATTCAAAAATTATGTCAAGATGCAAATATAGCAAAAGCAATAATAGCTTGTCAAATTAAAATTCAAATAATTTAATTTTTAAAAAGGATTAATAATGTACTGACTTTACCAACTTTATCAATATTCATCTGCATAAGAAAAGAAATATAACTTAATTTTGCAGGCGCCATATTAATAAGCGCAATTTCTTCAAATGTTATTTTAAAATGTCGCAGAACGTGATATCACATAAAATTATTTACCGAATTACATTTGAACAATAACGTTTCGACCAACTGCTTCAAATTATTAACATTCAGTGAATCCGCCTTATTACTGAGTAAGTTCAAAAGTTGTATAAGAAGATTCTCCTTGGATCGAGAATCATCTAAGCTCTGAAAATTGATCCAATTCGCTTATTTTATCAAAATCCAGCCACGAATTTTCAATACTTGCACTGGAACTAGGAGATAGAACATGTTGACGAATTTTCGTGAAATTTATAAGCAAAAAAATCATGTATATTTAATTGCAATCATTTTCATATATTTTTTGCTTCGTGGCTAAAGTCAAAGGAAGCAAAAATTTGAATACAATAAATTAGTTTGGAAAAAAATTCAAGCAAGTAAGAAAATGAATGATTAATTACAGGATAGTAAGCAAAGTATTGACTTTTAAAGTTAATTATTAGAATAGTTAGAAATTCTAAACTGTCCAAAATTATTCATTTAAAAAAATCTAAAACAATTCTTCAGCATAAAAAAAGGGATGGCTCAACTTTAACCTCTAACAGTTTCGTACTGACCAAACTGCTCAGCGAAACATTACTCTGCAAATTTGCAAGTGTTTAACTCAATACAAATTAATATTTTGAAGTTGAAATTTTCTTCATATTCAAAGTTCAGTTAATATTTTCGATTAGTAATAATTTTCAAGAAATTATTTCTTTAAGCTTATTTGATTCCTTAGATAATTTTCTTTATTGTAGGTGCACATAATACAACGCAGGTCAACGTGAGTGGATACGAAAACTTGATAATCTAGACAGAATCTGCCAAGCATTAGAAACAGGTCTTTAATAAAAGCATAAGTTCGATTCTTTAAACTTCAAAGTTAAAAACTCATAATTTATTGAAAAGTTTAGAAATTTATGCATAAGTGATAACTGAGTAAAAAGAAAGAAATTAGCAAAATCATGGTACAGAATTCGAATACTCTTAAAGTCCCTTACATTGTTACTCCAAGCTTGTGGTGACTGGGCAGTTTCTACAGAAGCCATCTGATATCCTTCTCCTTCACTCTCTTCAGTGAATAAAGTAGAATCTTCAACTTCTGAAGCAGATAAAGGTCGTTCTGCAAAAATTTTCATTTACCGTGTAACTAACTCTTTTTAACTTGATGGCATTAAATAATCACAGTGCAGCAGTATAAATTCCATTAGTATATAAATGAGTTAAGTATAGTTATAGCTGTAAATATGAGCGTTCTACTTTTAAAGGAATTAGTTAAATTTCAGTCAAAATATTGGTCGGAATAGTCATTTATTAAGTCAAACCCCAGAATCATCAAAGGAAAGTATTCTTAACTGTTTATTGAATTAATAAGCTAATCATTCTGAGAGTAATTCGAAACATAAGTGAGCATACCTCTGATAAAGCTTTCGCAGCGTTGAGGATGTGTTATCTGCCAGTAGTCAATTTGATTGCTTATTTCACGTTCAAATTCACCAAATTTTCCGCTAACCAGCAACGTTCTGAAACATTCTTTCAAATTTTATTCTCATTTCAAAATGCTAAAGCTGACTGCTGCAGTGCATGAAACTCTTCGACCCAAACAGGCTTACTATTTTGGACTAATCAATCGATTGATGTTAGGAGCAAATTTAGAAATAACAAATATTAAAGAGTGAATTGAATTGTCTGATCAGAACAGTGATTACCAGTTCTAGAAAAGTTTCGAAAAAGTAAAGTGGACAATTCTTAAATTTCTACACGTTTTTGCTTGCATCTTTCTAGACTTATGTGGGCATCTTTTGATCTGATAGTTCATGAGTTTGTAATCACTTCAGATAAATAGCTAACAACTGGCAGGTTTAGAAAATGTTTCTAAAAATAGCAAAATAAAATTGCTTGAAATAATGTGTTTGATTGCTAATGGGACGAATGTTGAACTGCTTCCAAGTTCGGCTACGAAAACTGCAATATTTATCGGTGGAATAAAATTAGCTTCTAAAAGAGCTCGCTTAACTTTTGAAACTACATATTTGAGCATTAACAGTAAAATGAATGCGTGCTTGACGACAGAATGCTCTTCCATCTTTTTAATATTTTTATTTGCAATAAGATAGACGATAGTAATTTTATGATTGAATGCGCTTGTATCTGGAATGAAAAAAGAGAACACTTAGGGGAGAAACGGTTCTTTTTCGATGGAATGAACTTTGAACTAATGATTGTTGCATTAATAGAGAATAAAATTCAATCGAACTACGTTGAATTGCTTAGCAAACAAATATTTTCAGAATAATTTTACTAATCAGCAGGGATGTAAGTGCACGACTGACTGACTAAGCGTCTCAATTGCTAACTGTCTGAGCAAATAATTACAAGCAGGTATAACGTTAAGTCAAAAGATATATATGACATACGTCTTAAAAGGTGTAAGCAAAGACGTGAACAAATTAAGGGTGTGTTCTGAATTCATTTTGCTAGAGAAAATTTATCAGACAAAACAAAAGAGGAAAAGAAGTTGACAAGAATTATTGATTAGATTAGGTGTTTTTTGTTCTTTTAACTAACTTTTAATTCAAAATTTTGATTTTTGCCTAAATTAGTTGAAACATGAAATTTATTCATTAAACTATACTTTTCATATCTTTTTTTCTTCAGTTCCAAAGAACTTAGGAATTTGCTTTGCAGCCGTTAAGCAGCTCCATAAATACTACTATATTGAATTATCATGATACATATTAATCATTATAATTTGTTACTATCATTACCATATCATTTCCTTCCCTTTTTATGCTGAAATCAGAATTTATTCCTTGTGTTCTTCAAAATGATCCATATGCATTAATTTGTCTGCAAATTTTGCACGTCAAAACTTTCTCTCTCACTTCATATCACATTCATCTTAAAATAGATTAATATAAAGGACCAAAATTCCACATGAGAAAACTAATTATTTGTCAAATGCAAGGTAAAATTTGAGGGATAATACCCTGTAGAATAGTGTGAAAGTGGTCAAAATCAAACTGCTAAAGTGAATACAATTTTTCAAAAATGATAAAAGTGGAATAATTCGTGTCAACTTTTTCAATTTGTCAGATAGGGTATGTCTAACAACGGTGTACTGGAACTTATAATTTAAAGACACAAAATTGAGGTAATTGGAAAGTGTTTGAAAAGAGTACTTTCAAGAAGAAATATTAAAAGTGGCAGATTATGACACAGCGATCTTGAATACTGACAGTAATTATTATGAAATAATGGTCTTGGATACTGACACTAACCCATGGATACTGCGAGTAATGAGTACTGTGATAGGAGTTCGAAAACTACGGAACTACCAATGATTTTGAGCAACATTACTGATAAACTTAAAAAATATACTTGGTTCTCATGAAAAGATGGATAAATTTAAAATTTCAATACATAAGCCTTTTTTTTAATATTACATAGTAATAAAACATTTATGCAAATGAGAGTGTAAATGTGCTCCAAGACGTAAGAGTCAACAAATAAAAACAACTCGGCATCTTGTATTGACTAGCTGTTTACAGATGAGTGAAAAAGGAATCAGTGAATAGCAATATTTTTCTGAGATTCATATGCAAATTTTCTTTTAAATGCCAATATTATCCTGACATTGCAAAGGTCTTTCGTTAAAAGTGAAATTTTTTACAACGATTACACGAAAAATAGCTAGAGACGTGACATTCTGTTCTTTTTCAAGACATTTTCTTCTAATATCAGACTGCTACGAGAATATATTTACTGATCAGAAATTATCAGCAGCCATTGTCTTTTAATTAATAATAATAATAACAATAATAGTACTAATTATTATTATTTTAGTATAATGTATCCGTTTACTACAAAACAACTAAACATTCTAGACATTCTATCCTTGAGTATGTGATGGTTTTATAATAGATAAATAGTGATACTCGAAAAAAGACTAGCTGAGTAATTAACAATAGTAATAGTTGCAGTAGCATTATATTTGTTATCATTATCACTGTTGGTATTCATTTAAAAAATATAATTATCAATCAGAAGACAGCACTTATTGGATAGACCATAAGACAATATTCATTAATGCATTTAGTTTAAAAAGCAGCAGATATCATGAATGATTGCATAGACTTGTTTCATATTTAAGAAAAAGCTGATCCAAATGTCGCTGTCACTTAATCTCCAGTAACTAATGGTTTTCTTCTTCACTTACCTTATCTCACCTCTGTCATTCATGGTTTTCAAAACCTTCTCGAACTGCAGCCAAACTCTTCAAACTTTTAAATTGATTGTATCAAATTTTGATCTACTAAGGAAAGATCAGAGATGGAAATGAACTACCAGTTCAAATTTGACATTTCCACTTTTCTTTCATTGAAATAAAAACGCATCATATAATACAATAAATGAATATCTTTCGCACCCGCTTTCATATTTCAATTTATTGCGCAAACAAATTGAAAGTTTCGACTTCCTTTTTACCTCATCTAAACTTTAACTCGAAATTTTCGGCCAAAGGTCATAGCAGATTATACTTCACTTTTTTACTTTATTTTCTCACCACTAAAAATAGTTCGGTCTAAATTATGAAATAGTGGAATAATGATATTGATTAAGAGCATAATTAAACAAACTGTGGTAATTATCATTGTCATTTGAAAGTAACTACTTTTAGCTATATATTTGACTGATTGTGATCAAACTTTATTACAAAATGCTTATTTTCTAATTTTTTATACCAAAAATAATGATGACAAAAATAAAAAGCTTATCAGATTGGAGAACAGAATGCAAAGTGTCACTTCAAGAAGGCGCTGATAACAGATATGCAATGACTCATTGAACAAACTCAAATATTACCTCGGTAGGCAAGCTATATATATTATCAATTATTCATCAGTGCTGGGTCCGTCTTTTGATTGCTTATTAAGACTGAGTTAATGAAATAGAAAGCTTGTAAATAAAAAGTTATGAATGAAAATTTGACTAATTTACAAAAAATGTTAATAAGTTATAAATGAATGAATTGAAATTCATAAATACTGCAAAAATCGAAGGAATTGTGCATACCTTACTTGATTGACCCGGTCGTGCACGTTGAGCTCTGAAAGCATGCGGATTTATATGAGGTGAATACATTTGAACAATTTCAAAAAGTCTTAATTATTCTCCACTTTTAGTGATAAGTTTTAGAAATGTGTGAACTTGACAGAAAATACAACAAAGTATTTAATTACTACTCACATCTGTTTTTCTAAACAGAAGCTTTTCTTTGTTCAAATTTTGAAATTGAATCATGTTCATATAATATCACATAATAAAGTGGTAATAATTATCAAACAACTGCTTCAGGCCTGATGGTCCTGAAGTCCAAAAGTTTTGAAAGGTTTTTTGGAGAATAAACAGGGCTAATACTTTATCAAAGTGATTATTTTAACGGATCGATAATTACTGAATTTGAATTTATTAGCCAAATATTACTCTCTCGACTATTGCAAATTACCATCTGAAATATGTGTCATAAGCATTTGAGATGTCAGACTTTGTATTACTTAAATTAATTTTTCACCGTTTGAGTTTGTAATAGCTAAAAGTAAAAAGTGAATATGAGAAATGCAACTTAGTGATTAATATAACAATCTCTGAAAATTTGGTTCTAGTTCTGTATGAATTATTGTGTTTTGCAAAAAAGAGAAGTTGCTGCGACTAGGCAAAGATTTCGCACAAATTTGAGGATTGTTTTGCGCATTTTAGCGAAAATAAGTGATTCCAAAATTAAAGCAGACAACATTAAGTTACATCTTTGTTGGGAAGAAATTTTGCTACATTAAAGAAAGAATCAGTCAAAAATTGGATGAAATAAATTATTTGCACATATTCCATCTAAAGTTTAAATTGATAATGTTTTACCTGAGATAAGTGTTCATTCATTTATGCAAAGCAACGTTGTGACTTCAATTTATTACGACAAGCTACTGTATTTCTGTTAGGGAAATTAAAAAATTAGGAATTAGAAGGTTTGTGGAAAACGGTGACCAAAATTATCAAAAAATTTGGTCACTAGATAGAATAATTTCTAGTAATATGGAGATGTAAAAGCGTACTAGAGCAATCCTACAAAATTATCATTAAGAGCGTTGAACCTATGCAACAGAAGGGAAAATTTTTCGATATAACTGCTGTTGATTATTTTTACGAACGCTGCTGACACTAAGAATTACGTATGTATCTATGGAATTATATTGCAAAAATCTTTTCAACATTTCACAAAATTTCTTAGTAAATCTGTGAATTTGTACAAAAAATGAAAAATCTAAAATTTACAAATTTTTACTTTAAATATTAAAAAAGCTTTTTTGGATCAATTAATCAAATGTATTTTCAGCTTTCTGTGCAGTAAAATTATAGGCAGCTAAGTCTGCAGATATACTTGCATAGCGAAAAAAAGAAATCAGTACGAACAAAGAGCAAAAATGTTAGTTCTTTACAAATTAAAAAGTAGTCAATTCTAAGATATTAAATTATAAGTAATTTCAGAATAACGGCCGCTGAAACTGTAGCCTTCAGGCGCAAATAGTGAAAATTTCATTTTTAATTCAATTTTTGATTGGTATTTTTTGATAGAAATTGTGAGGAAGACGACAGAAAGAATAAAACTCTATTATGCTGAAATCACAGAAAATTGAAATATGGGAAGCAATTTTCCGTCCAGAAATTATTATTTTTTAAAGTTTCCTTCTCGCAAGACACTTCTCTGATATGCTTATTTCTTCATTCACAAAATTATTTACAGTTCAGATATACAAATTTTTTGCACGATTTCTGTTTTCCAGCTCTGAAAAGTTCTGAAATAAAAATAAATTTATCAGTTTCACATTCACAAAGAAAGTATTCTTGACGAAACTATTCATGATAAAATTATTTCTATACATAATTTGTTGAAAAGTTTACATTTGTAAATATGCTTCGGTTATAGTGCGTGACTAACATTGATAGCGAATGCTATCAACAATGCATTACGACAATATATGTAGCAGAAGTAATGACATATTTTAAATGCAGCATTATAAAGTGCAAGACATTACAACAAAGTATGGACTACCGTGAACTACCGTGATAATACGACAGCAATGGTTACAAAAATAGTAAGTAGCGATAATTTAATAATAATAATAATAATAATAATAATAATAATTAATAATAATAATA